>MDKI01248489.1:0-53648 GCA_005239505.1 Nicotiana paniculata | reverse complement strand
CCAGGATTATATTTGCAACGCCCGTTTAGTCTTCTACAAGACATAGTTGAGCGTGATCAGTTCCCTTCCCCAAAAACATTGAGTGCACGTCAGAGCCGATCAGTCTCAAGCACTAATAAACAGTCGCCGCCTTTCTCTATATATATGCCATTTCGTTTCTATTAGGAACTTTTCCACTCTGCAATATTTACTCTCCTCTATAAGCTTTCCTCACCAGTTCCTCCGTCGTATTAGCTAAAAAACTCGCCGGTTTATTCACCTCTTTCTTCTTTTTCTAAAGAAACTATGGTCAAAGCATCCAAATTGATTCCTCAAAAAGTGGGAACTGCCACTTTTACTTCCCATCCGGCGAGTGGTAAATTGCCGGCGCTTAATGAGATCCTATTAAATAGTTTTTCCTTGAAGAAGGACTTCACAATAGAAAATCTCCCCCATGTCCCTAGTTGTCGAGAACATGCATCGAGGTACATAAGATCAATCGAGGAAAGACACCTCGAAGCTGTAAAGAGAGAATGTAAATGGGGGAAGGAGGTCGTTCTGCAAATAACTTCTCGAGAAGAGGATATTACGACCCATGTAGAGGGGTTCTTGAGAGTATATACGTACCCCTTTACAATGGGTCCTCTCGAACCACTCATGCTCAAATTTTTCCAAAAGTATCAAGTTACACTAGGCCAGATTCATTCGTCCTTCTGGTGTATCATACTGATGATGAGGTTCCTCGCCGAAAAGGCAGAGACCGAGTTCACCCTCAGCCACCTCATCCGATTGTATCGACCAAAACATTTCTGAGGTTGAATCAAGCTCCAACGCCGTTCCACAAAGTCCTTCTTCACTAGTAACGACGAAGTCAGGGATCGAAGTTGGATGAGCTGGTTCATCCGAGTGAGGACCATCGACATTATTCCCAAGGAGTTCCTGTCGTTCCCTGATAAATGGAACTTCGAACGTGAGTAAAATACCTTGCTCTATTTATTTTTCGTAGTTTTTTCTGAACTTCGCATAATTGAGCCAAAGAAGAATAATAAGAGGAAAAGATCCTCAAAGAACGAGGACACCCAAAGAGAAGTAAAGCCAGCTCGAGGACGCAAGAAGAATGTTGTTATTAATGAGGATTCTTACTTTGTTCGCCGGTCCATGGGTGATGATGAAGACGAGGTTGAGGGTTCGACGTTGGTGACCCAAACCAGAAATTCTTTTAAGGCTGCAAAGCCCGCTAGAACCGAGGCCCTTAGCCTTGAAGGAGGAGTTCCAAAAGAGAAAAGAGACGAAGGCCCTTCATAACCTGACTTGGCGACTGCTGCTCAGACTTCGGGAAATACTCTGAAGGGAGAGAGCTTCGAATCACCTCTGCCCGGTCAGAGCACCTCGGGTAATCTCCCCGAGGCAATGAAAACAGTTCATTCACCGTTATTTCTATTTTTCTCCGAAGATACCATAAGGGATGCTTGGAACCTGAGGACGCCCAAGTTAGGCAGAGTCCCAAGTGAAAACAACCCCTTCCAGGGTTGCTTTACTGGGGTTGATGAGGCTGAACCAGAGGATGCAAATTCGACCTTCGAGGAGGCTCGACGGCTTTGCTCAATTGTAAGTTTTCAATAGAACTATAATTTTCAAACATCATACTTTCTTCTTTTGTCTAATATAACTTTCCTTTCTGCAGGCCTTCAAAAAATTTAAGACTAAGCTGAGTCATTGTGAGGCCGAATTGCGTATATCCTCGAACGAGGAGAAATCCTTCAAGCTCCTTTGTGACAAGAAAGAAAGGGAACTGAGGCATCTTCGATCGGAGTTTACCAGAGCTCGTGAATACGATGACAAGCTAGAAAAGAAAGTAACCTTAGTTCTGAAAAAATATGGACTCCTTCTCCCGTCTTCGGAGGCTAACACTTCAAAATCTCAGTTGCAGCAAAGGGTGGAGATGCTGGAACACCTTCTAGATGAGGTTGAACTCGTCAACTCTGAGTGCAATGAAATGAAAGCACATATGGACATCATTGTTTCGAACAAAAAAGGCGCTTTGGCAAAGGTATCTACCGTTGAATTTCAACTTCGGAATGCTCAAGAGAGAAATTGGGTTCATGCAAGAAAGATAGCCGAGCTCGAGGCTAGTCTCACGAAGGCCAAGGTCGAGGTTGAAAAAGCCCGAGCTGAAGCCAATGAAATACAAGCCAAGGCCGACAAGACGGTGGCCATCTATTTGAAGGATGCTGCTGATGCTCAGATGGAATTGGGATAGGACTCTGACCGGGAGAAAATAAGCAACGACTATGTCCGACGCCGATCCCGGAGGGAAACCCTCAAGGAGATCCATGCTAAAGGCTTCGATCTCTCTGAGGAAATAGAGCAGGCTAAGGCAGACGAGGTTGATGCCAAGTTCGTCCTTTCCTCCGATGATGAAGCTGGTGTTGAGGATGATGAAGAGGAGGCTGACGATGAGGCTTCCGGGGAAGAGGATTGTCCTGATGGGGGTTGATGAAGACAAAGTCCTTGAGGGGGGAGAGACTCTCAAAGACAAAGTTGCCGCAGGTGAAGATACCGAAGATGTAATCCCCGTTGGAGCTGCCTCCGAGCAGGCGATCCCGATGATAGACTAGGTCTTCTTTGATTTTTTGTAAGGGATCCCTCTGGGAGTATTGTAAATGTAACTTTGTACCATTATCTGATATATAAATAAATCTTTTTTTTTCATCTTTGTGTTTGCGTCTTTCTTTTGCCTTTGAAATGAGATTTGGTTTTGTTGACGATCAGTCCGATGTATTGGACTTAGAATATAAGACCCTTAGGTTTTGTGTTCGATGAACGATCGATAATAGGTTACCACTTAGGATCCAATCTTCGAGCTAAGCTTTAGCTCGGGACTTTCGAGTACGAACTAGGTAAGGTCTCGAGCATGGTGTGCTTCAGCCTTTAAGCTCTTTAAGTATCAGCCCTTGGGCTTTGAAACATCGGCCATTAGAATCTTTTAAGTTGGCCCTTAGGCTCTTTAGAGTTGGCCCTTAGGCTCTTTAGATTGGCCCTTAGGCTCTTTAGGTTGGCCCTTAGGCTCTTTAGGTTGTCCATTAGGCTCTTACATATCGGCCCTTAGGCTCTTATTAGAATTGGTCAATTCGACCTCTAAAATGGCTACAATTTTCCCCCTTTCTGGCTAAAGACTTGTAAAACATTTTGTATGCCTTGGGATATTTTTATATTCGTTCGACTTTTCGACGATTCGATTGATTGGAACCTCGATTGCAAGTCGATAAGCGACGATAGTTGAATACCTCGTGAGGTTTTGTCGAACACTGATTTTTTCAAAGCCTTCACATTATTCGGGGATTATTTTATCGATGCCCCTTTGCTTATGCCGAGGGTAGCCTGATTTAACTGGTTTTTGGAAGTATTTGAAGGCCTTTAGTTTTATGGCATAATTCGGACGTCATCGAGCCGCATTATTTCGGTCATAGCCCTTTCATATGACCGTCGTCTTTTTATATTGTTGTGGCCTTTAGTCCCCGAGCGAGATGGCCTTGGCCTTAATATCAAGGGAATGCTTTTTTTAAGGTCTTAAAGTTTGTGTATGCCTCATTGAGGTCTTATAAGTTTGACTTTACCTCACTGAGGTCTTATAAGTTCGATTTTGCTTCATTGAGGTCTTGTAACTTCGAGTATGCCTCATTGAGGTCTTATAAGTTCGAGCTTGACTCATAGAGGTCTTGTAAGTTTGAGTATGCCTCATAGAGGTCTTATAAGTTTGAGTTCGTGATGGCTCGACGTGTTGATTGTCGATGATAGTCCCCGAGTATTCGAGTATATTTTTCCTTTGAGCCGTTAAGTGTGAAAATAGTAGACTTCTTCGAGGCACAAAAGTGTTTCGATATAACAAGAGTGCTTCTTTGAGTAATCGATACATGCGTACATGTTTTTGCCATCGGGGGCTCGATTATTTTATATGGACACGGTTCATTTGACCGTTTGGCCCATTACAACATTCTCCTTTCAGGTCCTACTTGGAATGACTTGTTTTCTTAGAAAATGTAACGTGCGAGGGTGATGCCCCCGATTATTCGAGGTTGATAGAAAAGAAGCCTTGAATACTTGTTGAGTTTTCGTTAGGTAGCATATTGGTTTTGCCTCGTTAAAAACCTTGACGGTAAAACCCATTTGGAAAAACTCTATCTAACAGAAAAAGAGTGCAAGCATGCTTTAAAACCCAAGGTCTTCGAGTTGAAGGGTGCTTCAATATCTCCAATTGAACACATGTAAGGGGTTAGTATAAAATATAAACGAAAAAAGGAAAAGGTCATACCTTAGAAATAATAACGTTTGAGCAACAATATATTCCAATTGATTGGTAGTAGCTCGCCTTCCATTGTGCCAAGTTTGTAGGATCCTTTGCCTCTGACTCCGAGGACACGGTACAGTCCTTCCCAATTAGGTCCTAGTTTTCCTTCGTTTGGGTTTCGAGTATTGAGGGTGACTTTCCTTAGAATTAAGTCCCCGACTCTAAAGTAGCGAATGTTCGTTCTTCTATTGTAGTACCTTTCGATCCTTTGTTTTTGAGCGGCCATTCGAACTAATGCGGCCTCTACTAGGATCTACACCTCGGACCCAAATACCAAAGAAAATGGGGTCTCCCCTATGCTCGACTTTGATGTTGTTCGATATGCCCATAGTACCTCAGGCAACACTTCTCTCCATTTCCCCTTCGCATTATCTAACCTCTTTTTCAAGTTTTGGATGATGGTTTTGTTTGTGGACTCGGATCGACCATTTGCACTTGGGTGATAAGGCGTTGATAGTATCCTTTTGATTTTATGGTCTTCGAGGAATTTTGTTACTTTCCTGCTGATGAGCTGCTTCCCATTATCGCATGTTATCTCGGAGGGAATCCCGAATCAACATATGATGTGGTGACATATGAAGTCGATGAGTTCTTTTTCCTTTATCTTCTCGAAGGCCTATGCTTCCACCCATTTTGAGAAGTAGTCAGTCATAAATAAGATAAATCAAGCTTTACATGGCATTGTTGGTAGAGGACCGACGATGTCCATCCCCCATTTCATGAATGGCCATACGGATAGGACTGAGTGTAGTTGTTTATCGGGTTGATGTATCATCGGTGCAAATCTTTGGCATCTATCTGATCAACTTGCGAACCAAAGAATCGGCACCAGAATGATTCCTACAAGTGCCTTCATGGATTTATCGTAGCACATAATCAATATCCCCTAGTCCCAAATATATTGCAAATGGTCCGTCGAAGGTCCTCCTATAAAATCTCTCATCCTCGTCAAGTGAAAATCAGGTTTCTTTGGATCAGAGGGCTCTCGATACTTTTGGGTCCGTGGGGAGCTTCCCATGCTTCAAGTAGTCGGTGTACTTGTTCCTCCAATCCCATGTTAGGATTGTTGAGTTAATTTATGCATGACCCTCTTCGATCAGCAACCTTGATAGTTGTACGACAGTCCCCAGGACTATGTCATCTTCTTCAACAGACGAGCCTAAGTTTGCGAGTGAATCGGCCTCGCTATTCTTTTCTCGAGGTACTTGGATCTTAAAGATCTTTAATACTACTTGAAGCTTGTCTAAGTATCTTTGCATCCTATCTTCTCGAACCTCGAAACTTCCGTTTACTTGGTTGACTACCAAAAGAGAGTCACATTTTGCTTCGATGACCTCTACTCCCAGATCTTTGGCTAATTCAAGACCTGCAATAATGGCCTCATACTCGGCCTCATTGTTAGTCAATTTTTTTTATAGATTGTCTAATAATGTTTCCCATAGGCGGTTTTAGAACTATACCGAGCCCAGACCCTTTCACATTCGAGGCACCGTCAGTGAAGAGGGTCCATACCCCCGATGATGTGCCCGTTTTTAACAAGAATTCTTTCTCTACTTCGGGCACAAGGGCAGGCATAAAATCGGCTATGAAGTATGCCAAAATTTGAGACTTGATAGCCGTTCGAGTATCCTCCAAGTTCGATGGCCCATTTGGCCAATCAGCCTGATAATTCGGGTTTATGCAAAAATTTTCGAAGTGCATATATATTTAATCATATAGGATGACATTTAAGATATGGTTTCAATTTCCTAGATGCACTTATTAATGCAAGGGCTAATTTTTTTTAAAAGTGGATACCTGATTTCAACATCTCCTAGGGTCCTACTCACATAATAGATAGGAAATTGCGTACCTTGCTCTTCTCGAAGCAAAACTCCACTTACCGCTACCTCGAATACGGCCAAATATAAATACAGTGTTTCATCCTCCTTCGGAGTATGGAGAAAATGTGGGCTCGAGAGATACCATTTTAATTCTTCGAAGGCTTGTTGACATTTTGAGTCCATTCGAAGTTGTTCTTCTTCTTCTTCAGTGGGGAGAAGAAATGATGACTCCGACCTGAAGACCACAAGATAAACTGGCCTGATGCTACTATACGCCCGGTCAGTCGCTGCAGGACTTTCACATTGTTTACCATGGTTATCTCTTCGTTTCTTTGATTTTATTGGGGTTAATCTCGATCCCCCTGTTCGACACCATGAATCCCAAGAATGTGCCCGAGCCGACTCCAAAAGCGCACTTCTCGTGGTTGAGTTTCATGTTGTACTTTCTTAAGATGTCGAACGTTACCTGCAAATGGGTAAAATGGTCCTCTGTGCGCAGGGACCTAACTAGGATGTCATCAATATATACTTCCATAGATTTTCCTATTTGATGTTCGAACACCTTATTAACTAGTCGTTGATATGTTACTCCTGCATTTTTTAGCCCAAAGGGCATTACATCATAGCCATATGTACCATACTTCTTTATAAATGAAGCCTTTTCCTAGTCCCCGGGGTTCATTTGAATTTGATTGTACCCGGAGTAGGCACCAAGAAAAGTAAGGATCTCTTGGCCAGCCGTGTCGTCGATCAATAGATCGATGTTAGGCAGAGGGAAAGAGTCCTTAAGGCATTCTTTGTTCAAATCTTTGTATTCTACAAACATTCTAAGTTTATTCCCTATTTTGGGGACTACCACTATGTCAGCTAGCCATTCAGGGTATTTTACTAACCTAATGGATCCTATTTTGAGAATTTTAGTTACCTCAGATTTGATGAATGCATGCTTTACCTTTGACTGATGTCTCTTTTTTTGCTTCACCGGTTTGAACCTGGGGTCGACACTTAATCGATAGGTGGTTATCTCCGGTGGGATCCCTGTCATATCTAAGTGGGACCAAGCGAAACAATCAATGTTATCAGTAAGAAATTGAATGAGTTTTTTCTTTAGTTCGGGTATTAATCCCGTTCCCAAGTATACCTTTCGTTCTGGAAGATGGTCGATCCATACGGACTGCTCGATCTCTTCGACTGTGGACTTCGTTGCATCTGATTCCTCGGGGGCAACAAAGGCTCGATGGGTGAGGAAATCTTATTCTTCATCCTCGACCATCTGTTCATCGGGCTCCTACCACTCGGGCTCAACCGAAGGTATGGGCTGTGATTTCTATATGGATACCTGTTTGTCTATTGACTTCTCTGAGGTAGATGGTGTCTATACTGGTGCCAAGTCGTGCACCGTGAACATCTCCTTAGATGCATGCTGCTTCCCATGTACTGTTTTCACACCTTCCTTTGTAGGGAACTTCATCATTTGATGAAGAGTTGATGGCACTACCCTCATAATATGGATCCACGACCTTCCAAGTAGAGCCTTATACCTCATGTCACCTTCGATGACATGAAACTTGGTGTTCTGTATGGTTCTGGCCACGTTGACTGGGAGGATGATTTTCTCCTTTATTTTTTCACTCTCCATGTTGAATCCATTCAGGACTCGAGAGGCGGGTATGATTTGGTCGAGCAGCCCGAGCTGCTCCACCACCCTCGACCTGATTATATTGGCTGAACTACCTGGATCCACGAGCACACGTTTAACTTGAATTTTATTTAAAAGGATAGAAATTACCAGTGCATCATTATGAGGCTGAGATAAGTCCTCGATGTCTTCTTCGTTGAATGTAAGAGTATCCTCGGGTATGTAGTCTCGAGTCCATTTTTCCCTTGTGATGGATACTTTTGTTCGTTTGAATATGGGTCCCTGTGGGAAGTCGACTCCTTCGATGATCATGTGAATGACGTGTTGGGGATCTTCTGTTTCATTCTTCCTGTTTTCATCTCTCTCTCGAAAATGGTTCTTTGCTCGGTTGGTGAGAAATTCTCGAAAGTGCCCCTCGTTGAACAATCGGGTTACCTCCTCTCGAAGGTGTCTGTAGTCTTCGATCCTATGACCATGAGTACCATGATACTTTGACATTACGTTGGGGTTCGTTTGAGAATGATCATACTGTATAGGCTTGGGCCATGGGGTGTCTCTAATCTTGCCGATTGCTGATCGATGTCTGAGGAATCGATGTTGAAGTTGTATTCTGATAATCGGGGTGCCTCTATCGGTCCCGAGTATCTGTCAAACGCAGCCTTACTCATGAGTCCCCGGTAACATTGGCCTCGATCCATTCTTCGGTCATTTTGAGGTATGTTACGCCTCGAAGTGTTTCTTCTGTCCTCGACGTATGGTTGGTATATTTGCTTGTTTGGCCTCAGCTCCCTGTCTGCATTTATTTATTCCTTTGCTAGTAGTCTTCTTGGATAAACTGAGCCCGAGGGGCTCCTAACTGGTCGTCCTCGACCCTAATTTTCGACTGGTACCTGTTGCGCACATCCTCCCAAGTTACGGCGGGATACTCGATCAAGTTCTGCTTCAACTGCCTCGAAGCTATTGAGCTTCGTTCATTCAGTCCCTCTGTGAAGGCCTGTACGGCCCAGTCATCGAAGACTGGTGGTAATTCCATTCGTTCCAACTGGAAACGGGAGACAAACTCCCTCAACATCTCGTTGTCTCTTTGCTTGATTTTAAATACATCGGACTTCCTCGTTGCAACCTGTATGGCCCCCAACATGTGCCTTTAAAAATGAGTCTGCCAACATGGGAAACAAATCTATTGAGTTCGGTGGCAGGTTATGTTACCACATCATGGCCCCCTTGGACAAGGTTTCTCCAAATTTCTTCAGCAGGGCAGACTCGATCTCGTCGTCCTTCAAATCATTTCCTTTTATACCACAAGTATACGTGGTGATATGCTAATTTGGATATGTAGTCCCGTTATATTTTGGAATGTAGGGCATTCGGAACTTCTTCGGAATGGGCTCCGGAGCCGCACTCGGTGGGAATGGTTTATGCACAAACTTCTTCGAATGTAGTCCCTTCAAGACCGGAGGTGCTCCCGAGATCTGGTCAATCCTCGATTGGGGTACCTGGTCAAAACAGAGTAGAATATTCTATAGCAGTGAATAGTATATCTTACAAAATGATTGGGGTCCTCTTTATATAGGAGGGGAAAATCCTAATATGGTACATTTCTAATTATGACAAAGAATTCTATTGGTACAGCTGTAGAACCGCCTAGTGCGGATTTGTACGAACCAACCCTGAGATTTGCGCCTTGACCTATATGCCCTTGAGAAATTTTTGCTTTTTCTTGACTGTCATCGATTTTGCACTGTCTCGAGGTACGCCGTATTAGGCCTCCGATGCGCTCTCTCGAGGTATGCATTCTGAGATTGGGATTCGAACTTTACTTCGAAATCTTCCGAGCTCGGGCTTGGCATAAAAGAGACTTCGAAATTGGACTCCTCCAATTTCGGCCGTATACACTAATTAGAGACCTCCATTTCTTTGAGTTCAAACAGAATCGAAAAAATGGAACACTGTGTGTTATACTTCAAATAATACATATATTAATTATGTTGTTTGCTGTCTAGTTGTCTTTCGATTAAGACTTTTAGATCATCTACAATATGGATGAGTCCACTGATGAAAACCAGAAGAGCCTATGTTTCGATTAAGCTATAAAATAAGAGTGTCAGAGTTAAAATGAACGAGCAGATGAATCGACGAGGCAACTGTTCTCGAGAAGAAAATCATAATGAAAAAAACTGAGAAGAATTCTTAACACTCAAAGTATTAGAAGGTGTATGATCAATAGGCGCGCTGCAGCTCCTTTGTTACAAATGAATATATGTCCCATGGATCGATAAAGAGACGTATATATTTCTGTATTGCAAAGTTGATTGCAGAAAATTATTATTTTTATATCTTTCAAATGACGGTGCCAATAATGGTGAACCAGCGGGATGGTTTGTTTACATAGTGGAGGGTTAAGGTAAAATTTCTATGAATACTCAGCCCCTCCGTGGGCATTATATTATTGTTGTATATTTCACATGTGGTTGCACCCAGAGTTGACGGATTGAGTTAGGCCTTTTCTCCTCCAATTGATTTGCTTATGGAAAGCTCGCTACAATATCAGTGGGCGTACTTATACCTAGTAGTATCCTTTAATGTGTGCTTCAACCTGTTAGAAACTCCATGTACACTGCTGTATTCATGTTAAAAATATATTATTTGTATGGGGTAAAATTGGAGGATAACAAATGATCAAGTGGTAGCATGACACGTGACTGAAGATAGGCAAAGGATGAATCGGGAAACAACCAATACAACAAGTATGGCCGGTACCGGGCAGATTCCGAATGTAGTCGATGTTAGAAGTTCAAAGGTCTTCCATCAGATAGCATTCAATGAGGGAATATCCACTAACATTAAATGAGCGACCATTGCAAAGAATATTTGCATCTAAGGTGTGATGTTACATGTTGATCAATGGCATTTTTATTATCATTTAAGAAGAGCTTGATCCTAGGATATTGTTCCCCTAGGTAGAGCTATAAATAACAGGTTCAACAACCATTGTAATGACATGAAACATTCTATACAAACTCCTACTCAAGGCAGGATCGGGTGATGACAGAGTTATAACAAGCATTGTCAGGAGCCTCAAATAACGCAAATAGAAGGGGCCTGATTCATCCTAGTGTTCCTGCAAATCAATCAGTTCAGAGAGTCGATAACAACATCCCTAGGGGTGAAGTCAGTTCCAACGGAGCAAGAGGGACCTGTAGCAGATCTAAGAAAAACAATGGGAATGATCCCTTCAAGACCGAGCTCATGAGGTTTATGAGAGAAATGAACAAACGAATGGATCAAAATGCAAATTCGTTTCACGTTCAGATGGATCAGGTTCCGGGCTCACCACCAATACTAAAAGGCCCTGATTCAAAAATATAGACGCACTTGCCATATAAGACTAGTGTAACACTAGAGTTAATTCCAAAGAGGTTCACGATCAAATACATACAAAAATACGATGGGACTTCGGATTCGCAGAAGCACATGACAACTTGCACCACGGCTGTGAAAGGGACCAATTTGCGTCAACATGAGATCGAGTCGGTCTTGTTGAAGAAGTTTGGTGAAACCCTCAGGAAGGGGGCCTGACACGACATTCTATATTACCAAGCATTCAATTGACTCTTTTGAGATGCTTGCAGACTCGTTCATTACGGCCCATGCTAGAGCAAGCAAGGTTCATGCTAGAAAGGCAAGCAAATTTAGGATTGCGCAAGGAGAATCCGAACTGCTATGAAAGTCTGTGATGCAGTTCCGGAAAGAAAGCATGCCGTTACCGGTGGTTTCAAATGAGTGGGCAGTAGAGGCATTCACAAAGGGTCTAAGTTCATTGAGTTTCGACTGCCTCCTGAAAGCTGAACGAGAGCCTTCTCGAGTTTCAGGAAACCACATGGGTAGATGTCCATAACCGGTATGAGTCAAAAGTAAGAATAAAAGACGACCAACTTGGGTTTTCACTATCCACCAAGGGGAGAGGTCGAGACAAAACCTAGGACAAATTCAAGAGTAATATTGATGCAGACTGGTGGTCCTCTAGAGGTCACTTTCTACTGTACGAGAAGGCCTAAGGGCGTAGCAGCAAAAGGTTTCAGTCAATCGGATAGGTTTGCTCCCGATAGAAAGGTCGGTCAGGTTCGGAATACCTGCTTGTTACAGAAGAAGGAGGTGACAGGGCTCGAGAATCCACATACCTCAAGTTGTCAGATTACAACTTCAGCATCAGTTTGGTGGAGTTGGTATTGGAGATGTGAAATGTCAAAGAAATACGGTCACTAAATCCAATTCAGTATGAATACCATGGGACTCACGGTCATATAACTGGGGACTGCCGATATTTTCACGAAGAGGTGGCGACATTGGTGAAGAATGGCCATCTTAGGGAATTCTTAAGCGACCGAGCCAAGAACAACTATGGAAGAAGCTGGGATAATGCGTAGTCTTCGAAGGAGGCAGAAGGGTCACCTCTTATGACTATCAACATGATCGTCGGAGAAAACAAAGTCAATGGTATGACCTTTTCTATAGCTATGAAAATGAAGATATCAGTGATTCACAACAAGAGGCTTCGGGAAGTAGCGAAAGATGATATCACCTTCACGGAGGAGGAATGCTGACGGACTTCTTCTTCCACACAATGATGCTTTGGTAATCTCTCTTAATTTTAAGACTTCAAAATTAAGCGTATTTTTGTTGACCTAGGAAGCTCAGCTAACATCATCAAATAGAGCGTGCTGGAGCAAGCAAAGTTGAGCGAGAGAATCATTCCGGCGATAAAACTCTTAGCTGGATTCAACTTGACAAGTGTGACAACTCAAGGAGAGATTTTGCTTCCCACGCACGCTAAAGGAATAACGAAGACCACTCTATTCGAGGTGTTAACTGGCGATATGGGTTACAATGTAATCCTCGGAAGGCCGTGGATACACGAGACGAAGGCCGTGCCCTTGACATATCTCCAATTATTGAAATTTCTAATGCTAGAGGAGTCAAGCAAATAAGGGGATATCAACCGGTGGTGAAGGAGATGAACGCTATAATTTTTTCTGGAAGCAAGGGAAAAGAGTTCAACAAAAAGCAAATACAAGAACCGATGCCTTCTCCCTTTCCGATTGAAAATGATAAAGGAGAGGAGTTGTTAGAATCCCACCAGGTTCCGCGATATTTTCAGGTATGGGAGTAGACGGATGCGACCAGTTCGACCACAGAAGAACTCAAGCAAGTTTCCTTGTTCGGAGAATTTTTGGAAAGAATGTTTCACCTAGGGACATGATTAAATCCCGAGCTCAAGTTAGCATTTATAAATTTTATTGAAGCTAACGTGGATTTCTTGCATGGTTTCACTGAGATATGAAAGGAAACCATTAAAGGTAAGGAAAATTCCCGATAGCAGAAATCGGAAAAAGTTTTGTTAAAAAAGAGGTAACTCGACTACTCAATATAGGTTCAATCCGGGAGGTAAAATATTCATAATGGTTAGCTAACATTATTTTAGTACCATAAAGAACAATAATTTTATGATGTGCATAGACTATAAGGATTTAAATAATGCATTCCCTAAATACTCGTTCCCCCGACTGAACACTAATCACATGATTGATGTTACGACGGATACAAGCTAATGAGTTTCCTTGAAGATTATGCCGGGTACAGTCAAATCATTATATATATATATATAGAGAGAGAGATAACATGTACAACTCAAAACATATGTGTGTACCTAGCAACGAGATTGAAGTCTTAAGCATAAAATACAGGTACCACGAAACAGTGCACATAGGGAGATGTGTGCTGATAAGTAGGGATTTTGACCTCTTATGTACTCTCTTTACTTGTGTTTTAGGTCATAAATGCTTAAAGGTATTCCTGGATACTAATGAAATGTGCTTGCTTGCAGGAATTGTTCAATATGAGCCAAAGGAATCAACATCAACTCATAAAGGAGTCAAAAGTTGAACAAAAACCAAAATAGGAAAAAGAGGCCTACTGTGCGGACCACACAATTCTAGGGCGGACACAAAAGAAGGTTCAGAGACTTGGCATTTGGAACATCAAGAAGTGCGGACCGCAAAAATATTGTGCGGCTGCTAAAGTTATGTCATGGGCGGCTTTCCAGCCATGCCCCATGACCCCTTGGACGCGCCCCGTGGCGTCCTGGCAATCCTCCCAACGCCTAGCACCACGGACGACCCCGTGGTCTTGGCTGCATCAAGTGACAAGCGCGCATGTGCCTCTGTTGCCCCACCGATATCCCTCGCGAGCGCCCAGCCGCAAGCAGCTGCCAACAGCGCCGCGCGCACAGACAACGTCGCGTGCGTAGATCGTGATGCTAGAGACAAAGTTGTTGACAGCGGACCTGTTTCTACCTTGTAGGAAATTAAGTCCTTTTCATTGTAAATATAGAGTAATTTTATTCCATGTAATTTTATTATGGTCCTCTAGCTTAGTTAGGTCAAGTCATGTAGGTTTGGTTTATTTTTTTTAAGCATTATTAGGGGGGATCAAGCAATCAAAACTTTCTAACAAGCAATTCTCTATACTGGTGTCTCTCCCCCTCGACACCGCATTGCCTTATTTTGTAATAGCTTTCATTTGTGCAACCAAGCTTTCTTTCAATTTTCTTTATTGTTCTCTCAATTGTTCTTGACATCGGTTTTCCCGTACGGCACTGACAATCTCGTCTAGTGTACGGAGGGGACCTCCGTAGGCGGACAATAGTTGCACTGACATCAGTTTCTTAGCCTTACATCGCCCTTAGAAGGAATCTCAGGAAGGCGTCGCATAATAGTTAGTATCAGAGCCTTGGCTCGACATCGGACGAGGGAACGTATTGCCATTACCACCATTTCCGACCATGGTGAATCATGGGGACCGCATTGCGGCCCTTGAGGAGATGATTGATGTATTACGACCCATTGTAAATATGGTGCCTAAACTACAAACCAGCCTAGTGCAAATGTTGGACGACCTGGAGCGCAGAATGATCCAAGCCGAAGTTGACATAGAAAACATCAGTCGCGACTCTGAAGGAGACCGGCAAATGGCAGCTACTGAAGCAGCCAAATTTTTTTTCAAATTTGAGGACCTCCGACAGGAGCGTATCGAGGATTTAGCCTACAGGGCACAAGAGGCAGACAAGGTGACTGCCATGTAGCAAACTATAGACAATTTGACAGGCCATCTCAATGTTGTTAATGCTGCTCTACAAGGCTTGCTTCGAGGAGGTGGAAATCAAATCGGGGGTGCTGTGAACCTCGCCCCCATGGCACAAAAACTGAAAATTCCTGAGCCAAAGCCATACAGTGGAGCTCGGAATGCTAAAGAAGTGGAGAATTTCATCTTCGACATCGAGCAGAACTTCGATGACGTGGGAGGCCTAGAAGAAAACAAGAAGGTAGCAACTGCTGCCATGTATCTTCAGGGTGATGCTTAGCTGTGGTGGCGAGTGAAGTACGAAGCCATCAGGGCCACTGATGATGCTTTGGAGACATGGGAAGAACTGAAAGCAACCATACGCCTACTGTTCTTCCCCGAGAATGTTGAGTACAATGCAAGGAGAAAACTACGGGAGCTCTGATAGACCAGATCAGTGCGGGACTATGTGCGAGAATTCTCCACGCTCATGCTGAACATCCGTGACATGGGGGACAAAGACAAGATCTTCACATTCCTGGAAAGGTTGAAACCTTATGCCCGTATGGAACTGCAAAGACAATAGGTAGATACCCTATCCAAGGCGATCCAAGCAACAGAATGCTTTAGGGACTATCAAGTGGAAACTCGGAAGGATAGGCCTCAATCGCCTATCCGAGCGGGACACAAAGGAGGCCAGCCTAACTGTGGTGGCTCTAGCTAAAGTGGGGGAGATCGGAGTGCACCCAAAGCTAAGGCTTCTTCCTCAGGCAGCAACAGTGTTGCGTCAAACAACAATGATCGGGGGAGAAAGACTCCCTTAGGATGTCGTCATTGCGGCAGGTCACATTGGAATAACGAATGCCCACATGCACAGATGAACACCCATCAAGCTTATGATGATGGGACGAATGATGAAGAATACGATGTGGATCAGACCAAACCAGTCGGTGCCTTCAATGCAATTGTGTATTCTAGTTCTGAGGCATTAGCGGGGACCAGTGCTGGTATCCGTAAACCACTGCCCAACCCCCAAGAAAGGGAAAAAGAAGACGAATAAAAGGACTTCTCCTAAACAAGAGAGGACCTTGATGTTCGTTGAACCGAAGGTAAATGGCAAGCCCATTAGGGAGATGATAGATACAGGTGCTACCCACAACTACTTGGCCTCAACGCAGGTGGAGCGCCTTGGCATAGTTATAGAAAAGGGCAGAGGTCACGTCAAGGCTATCAACTCACCTCCTCAGCCAGTGGGTTGAATAGCCAAAGAAGTACTAGTGAAGATGGGTCCTTATGAAGGAAAGTTCAACTTGCGCGTGGTGATCATAGATGACTTCGATTTGATAGTTGGGCTTGAGTTCTTGAGACAAACCAACACCATGCCCTACCATACGTGGACATGCTTCTGATGATGGGAGCAATTGGGGCCAAGCCTGCATTATCCCGTGCATGCCCATAAAAATGGCCGTTGACAACATCTAGGCCTTGTAGCTGAAGAAGGGAGTAAAAAGGCATGAATGTACATTCCTGGCTGCCCTATGAATAGAAGAGGTAGAATGCTCATCGGGTCCCATTCCTACACCCGTAAAGGAGCTACTACTGGAATTTGAAGACGTCATGCCACAGGAGATGCCAAAGTGACTTCCGCCTAGGCGCTATGTGGACCATGAGATTGAGTTAGTGCCGGGTGTGAAGCCACCTGCCCGGGCACCTTATAGAATTTCACAACCCGAACTCACTGAGCTTTAGAGACAATTGACAGAGATGCTAGACACAGGGACATTGTACCCTCCAAGTCCCCATATGATTCCCCTGTGCTTTTTCAAAAGAAACATGATGGTAGTCTACGACTCTGTGTGGATTATCGGGCTTTAAATAAAATCACTGTAAAGAACAAGTATCCTATTCCGCTCATGGAAGACTTGTTCGATAGATTGGGGAGTGAAACTTTGTTCACGAAAATTGATCTGAATAAAGGGTATTGGCAAGTCCGGATTGCTGAGGGCGATGAGCACAAGACGACCTGTGTGACAAGCTATGGGTCGTTCGACTTCCTAGTTATGCCGTTCGGCTTGACTAATTCTCCAGATCCATTTTTCACCCTGATGAAACAAGTCTTCCGAGAGTATATTGATGAATTTGTTGTGGTCTATTTGGATGACATTGTGGTTTATAGCCAAATACTGGAAGACCACCTGAAGCATTTGCGGAAGGTCCTAACCCAGTTGCAGGAGCATGAATTATACGCAAAGCTATCTAAGTGCTCCTTTGCTAAAAAATAGATCTACTTCCTCGGACATGTCATTGAGGAAGGGCGGATCAATATGGACCAGCAAAAGATCCACGCCATCACAGATTAGCCGCCACCCAAGGTTATCCACTCCTTGAGGGCGTTCCTTGGCCTATGAAATTTCTATCATTGATTTGTGAAGAATTACTCCCTTATCGCAGTGCCATTAACAGAACTCCTCGAGAAGGTCACGCCTTGGGATTGGAATCCTAGACGAGCGGAGGCCTTCAATGCATTAAAAACGGCTATGTCTAGTAGCCCCGTCTTGACCCTTCCTGATTTGGACAAGCCATTCGAGGTACAAACGAATGCTTCCGACTATGCTCTTGGTGGGTTCTTTCTACAAGACGAGCACCCCATGGCATACGAGAGCCGGAAGCTGAAGGATGCAGAGCGGCGCTATGCCACCCATGAGAAAGAACTACTGGATGTCGTTCATTACTTAGGCCTTTGGAGGCATTATCTGTTGGGATCCCCGTTCATGGTCAAGACAGACAACACAGCTTTTAGTCATTTCATGACCCAGCCGAAGCTGAATGGCCGACAGGCTTGTTGACAGGAACTCCTAGCAGAATTTCACTTCAACCTAGAGTACCGAAGTGGGAAGACTAATCATGTTGCTGATGCGCTCAGTCGGAGAGCTGATATAGCATCAGTGTGCCTACTCGCCACCCTAAGGAGGAGTGAAGTAGCTACCACTATAAAAGACCAGATACATGATCTACATATCAGGGATCCTGCTGTAGAGTGTTTGATTGACCTAGCAGCAAAACTCACCAGTTCTACATAGAGGGTGGGTTCCTGAAGGTAAAAGGGAACCCACTATATGTTCCTAAAGGAGGAGATCTGAGAAGAACTCTGCTGGCGGAGTGTCACGACACTCTGTGGCCGGCCATCCCGGCGAAGAACGCACCATGGCATTACTTTGACGTGCATATTATTGGCCTCAAATGGCCGACGATATCACCCATTATGTGAGGACGTGTCTAGTATGACAGAACAAAAAATACGACCGCTTGACACAAGCGGGACTCTTGGAACCACTAGCTGTTCCAAAGAGACCTTGGGAAAGCGTGTCTCTGGATTTCATCTCCGGATTCCCAAGGTCGGAGATCTCACAACTATCTTGGTTGTAGTGGATCGGTTTTCCAAGTATGCCACCTTTATTGCAGCACCTCAATATATATTAGTAGAAGATACAACTCGACTCTTTTTCTCCCATGTCATCAAATATTGGGTCCTGCCCAAAGACATCGTTATTGATCGTGATTCACACTTCCTAGCAACTTTTGGACCGAACTATTTAAGTGCCTAGGGTCAAAATTGAGTCATAGCTGAAGATTTCATCCGCAATCTGGTGGCCAGACGAAGCGGTTCAATGGTATGTTGGAGGAATATCTCTGCCACTTTGTTACTGGATCGCAAAAGAATTGGGTGAAGCTTCTGGATGCTGCTCAACTGTGTTTCAATTCACAAAAGAGCTCTAGAACAAACAAAAGAGCTTTTGAAATTGTTACAGGACAGCAACCGCTACTTCCACACACTATGAATTCACCAAATATATCCAAATCTCCTCGGGCTGCTAGCTTCTCAAAAGAATGGAAGTAAAATTTGGAGATAATGCGGAGCTATCTTGTCAAAGCCCAAAAGTGGATGAAGAGGCATGCTGATCAGAATAGTCGCTTTGTTGAATACCAAGTAGGAGACAAAGTGATGGTAAAATTCCCAAAGCGGTACTTGTTTGCAGGGTTCCATGACCCTCATTATTGCAAAAATATATTGGACCTTTGTACATTGAAAGACGCACTGGGAAAGTTGCATACCGGGTGGATACCTCATCTTGGTGGAAAATCCATCCCGTCATCTATGTCAGTCTTCTGAAACCTTTTCGGGAATACACGAAGGATCCTTCACGAAGCCAACTCACATACCCAGTATTCGATGCCCCAATTCAACCGGGAAAAGGCGTGCCAAAAATATTCTAGATGATCGGGTTATTCATGCCTCAAGGAATCACCAAGTGTTTTGGTGAAATGGCGAGGGTGTGATGCAGAGGAGAATACTTGGGAGAGGGGAACAAACCTCAAATCCTATAAGAGGCTAATTGAAGATAATTTTGCAAGTAAGGCGCCGAGGACGTCACCAACTCAGGTGGGGGAGAATGTCATGGGCGGCTTTCCAGCCATGCCCCATGACCCCTTGGACGCGCCCTGTGGCGTCCTGACGAGCCTCCCAACGCCTAACGCCACGGACGACCCCGTGGTCTTGGCTGCGCCAAGTGACAAGTGCGCATGTGCCTCTATTGCCCCACCGATATCCCTTGCGAGCGCCCAGCCACAAGCAGCTGCCAACAGCGTCGCGCGCGTAGATCGTGATGCCAGAGACAAAGTTGCTGACAGTGGACCTGTTTCTACCTTGTAGGAAACTAAGTCCTTTTCATTGTAAATATAGAGTAGTTTTATTCCATGTAATTTGATTATGTTCCTTTAGCTTAGTTAGGTCAAGTCATGTAGCTTTGGTTTATTTTTTTTAAGCATTATTAGGGGGGATCAAGCAATCAAAACTTTCTAACAAGCAATTCTTTGTACTGGTGTCTCTCCCCCTCGACACCGCATTGCCTTATTTTGTAACAGCTTTCATTTATGCAATCAAGCTTTCCTTCAGTTTTCTTTACTGTTCTCTCAATTGTTCTTGACATCGGTTTTTCCGTACGACACTAACAATCTCGTCTAGCATACGGAGAGGACCTCAGTTGGCGGACCGTAGCTGCACTGACATCAGTTGCTTAGCCTTACATCGCCCTTCCAAGAAATCTCAGGAAGGCGGCGCGTAATAATCATTATGCGGCCGCATTCAATATTATGCGGTCCGCGATGAACGAGAATCAGAGAGTTGGCAACTTGGGCAAAATGAAAGAGTGCGGACCACACTAAAATTGTGCGTCTGCAGGAGGTCAAGTGCGATCACACACACAATTGTGCGGTCTGTAGGAATGAATGTTCAGAGAGTTGTTTCAAGCCAAGGTCAAGGATGTGCAGACCACATCACTTTTATGCGGCCACATAATCATGAGCGCGGCCACACTCAGAATTGTGCAGTCCGCAAAAGTCCAGATCAAGCCAGAATTCAAAGTGAAGAACGCGGACCGCACCACAATTATGCGGCCACAGAATCAAGTGTGCGGCTGCACTCAAAATTATGCGGCCGCAAAATCTTCGCAGGGGCATTTTTGTCAGATATTTTCAGCAAAGTATAAATAGAACTTTTTGTCATTTTTAGGTCAAGTTAGGATTTAGGAGAGCACCTATGACGATTTTCTTTACTGCTTTTGGAAATTTTGTACTAGATTAATCTCTAAACACTAGATATTCATCCCATATTCTAATATTATGGATTCTATTTTCCTTTCTTCTTTAATTTCTTCAATTTTGACGAGTAGCTAAACCCATAGCTAGGGTTGTGAGCCAACCCTGGTGTGGGTCTTTAATGGGGTTTGATTTAGGTCTTCTTAGTGATTGAGTTAGTGATATTTACCATATTTCTCGCTAGAACTCTAAAATTAATGGTTGCAAACATTGATTCATACCTATATGACTTAGTCTCTACTTGAGAAAGTGAGACTAAGTCTAGGAAAACTAGGCTAGCAAGGAATTGGGGTGAACTCAAGAAATTGATAGCCTCAATTAAAGGGTTAAACCTCGAGATAGTAATACCCGACTTGAGCTAATATCACTTGATTTGTATGAATACCCATTTGGACTTGAGAAAACCAAATTGGGCAAAATCACTCGAACTACCAAGAGGTATAGAGTGAGTACCCGAGTGTGATAGCTATATTACAACCCCAACTAATCAAGCTTGCCATAGAATTTACAACCCGTTAGATAACCACCTCGGTGGAAATAACAACCTTAGTCCCTTTAAACACTTGAAAAATCCAAAAAACAAAAATATTGTCCTTAGTTTTATTAGTTGCAATCAATAGAGTAAAAATAGAAGTAGAATATCAACCAAATTTGCGGAAGTGCAATTAGAGCTAAAACTCACATCTCACTTAGATATAAACCTAATTCCAATTATTAACTCCATGTGGATTCGATCGCGGCCTTAGTAAGGTTATTATTGCATCGACCTCCTCACTACTCAATAGTAGTGTGGGTTTGAACCCGATCATTTGCATGTCTCTTAAAGGTTTGGCATATAATGAAGTTATGCATTTGATATCATATAATAAATCAACAATTTCATACATAATAGATATGCAGAGAGTACTACTCCAGTTTAACTACTCAACATATTGAGAATATATGAGTGAAATATTAAATAATACTTCCACAACTACATATAGAGAAGACATACACGACTACAAAAAAATCCTCCAGTTGTTGCATATAGAGAAGATATACATGAAATATCAACTAATCATCCAACACTTGTATATAGATAAGATATGCATAATTAAACAAGTCATGACACACATATCCACATATAGAGGAGATATGTACCGTGAACCATCTCATCCGGTAAGGAAACATATTGAAGATATGTAACGACATATATACATTCTGGAGCTAGAATATAGAGAAGATATGCAGTAAAATCATGTACACATTCAAGGAATTTGCAAATAGAAAAGAGATGCATCTAACCAATGATCCAAATTCCATAAATCACGTCAACCAGAAACTCATCGGTTTCTCACAACCTGTGTATACAACATCAAGAGAGAAACATGAGAGTGAACCCTAGGGGGATGGATCATTATCCAGATGCTGCATGCAAAACTCACGTGCTTAGCAGACGGCTCACGTGCCAATAATAACATATGCGCAGACATCTCACATGACATAATCATAATACCGCATAGAGAATTCACGTGCCTAATTAAATCATCCCGCACGGACCACTCGCGTGCTTTTAATCCAATCCCTCATGCATAAGGCATATATGAGTATATATGTATACGAATAACAGATACCAAATCACATATTGATGGACTGGAGAAGATAACATGCTAAAGTGTATGCATGTACGAGTATACAACTACAACTCAAATCAAGCGGATACGCCATACAACAACAAATAGCATGCTCAACATGAAATAAACACCTACACATGATCCCTAGCATGACTCATGGAGCTCATGTAGTCATACAAACTTTAAAGCATGATAGCATGAAGCACAATATTCAAATAAAGGTATACTTTTGCCTAAACACTACCCTAGTCATGAATCATACATAACACCCGTATATACACTCGTCACCTCGTATATACATCACTTCTCACATATTTCAATAAGAAAACATATTCATATCCAATAGTTTATTACTTCAATAAGATTAGATAATATACTTCATACAAGTCAAATAAATACTTTAAAATGCCTTCCACCGTGAATCGACCTCTGAACGGCTCGAATCTAGCCAAAAATAACTCAATAACATGAAATAATTCCATATGAATCAAATCCAAACGATAAAGATCGAATCTTTAATCAAATACTCAAAGTCAACCAAAAGGTCAACTCGAGCCCGCACCCCTGAATGCAATAAAACTCAAAAATTCCAAACACCCACTCTAATATGAGTCCAAATGTAAAAGTTTCATCCATAGCTAACTCTAAATCGGTGTTCAAATCTCCATTTTCCACATTAAAAAAGTTTTACTAAAAACCCAAATACACTTTCTTATCTTTCAAGCCAAACTCGCAATTAGAGCTAAAACTCGCATCTCTCTTAGATAAAAACCTAATTCCAACTCCCTGTGGATTCAATCCCGACCTTAGTTGGGTTATTATTGCATCGACTTCCTCGCTACTCAATAGTAGTGTGGGTTTGGACCCGATCAATTTTTGGCGTCATTGTCGGGGACTTAGATGGTCTTAGCTATATATCTAAGTATTTGTTTGTTTTGTGTTTCTTTCCTTCCGTTTTACTAATTTTCTTTGTTAATACTTTTAGGTAAGAAATGGCCCTTAACAACGATACCCTCGGAAATATACTGTTAGGGGAGGAGGTAGATGATGAGAATGAGGATGAGGTTCACCTTGAGCCTCAAGTATAAAGAAGAGACCGACCACCTCATGATAATGTGCCAAACCCTCCCCCACTCCACCAAGGGAAGCACACCGTGTGTTTTCCGATGAAGGCTATGCAAGTGCAATAGTCCTGCCCCAGATTAGGGTGGGCAACTTTCAAATAACCAATGTCATGCTTACACTGCTGGAGCAACGGGCTTTCTTCACCTGAGCTCCATACCAATATACATATAAGCGTCTCAAAGGTTTTGTTGATACGTGTTGGGGAAGCAAGAAAACGAATGTCTCCGAGGACGAATTGAGATTAAGACTATTTTCCTTTTCTCTACCGGGAAAATCTTTGGACTGGCTAGAGAGGTTGCACAACCATTCCATACACATTTGGGATGAGTTGGCCGAGAAGTTCATCACAAAGTTCTTTTCTCCGGGTCATACGGCGAGGTTAAGAGATGAAATTTCGGCTTTCAAACAAGAGCCAAATGAACCGTTGCATGAGATCGGGAAATGTATCACACAATGGTTAAAGAGTGTCCCAACAACGATATGCCCAAGAAATGATCCAACAAACCTTTTACAGGGGGATCAACACAACTAACCAGTGTGTGGTAAATCAACTCGCCGGGGGTAATTTCATGAACACGCCTTACTCTGAAGCTTGTGAAATATTGGATGAGATGGCGGATACCTCTTCGGCATGGCAAAGTAGAGCCAATGTTCCTCAGGGTGACCCTAATGTTATCCACCTCCACAAAGAAATACATGATCATGGGCAAGCTATTGCGGAGTTGACGACCACCATGAACCAATGGGCCAAGGCTCAGCTTCAACGGGTTCAAGGGACAAAACAAGTGAATGCCATGGAAAGGGTAAACATGATGATCAACAAGAGAAGGAAACGAGGTCAACAAGTACAAAACCATCCGGGAGCAATTTGAGCAATGTAATAGTGGATACAATCAAGATGATGCATATGATGAGCAAAGTGAAGAGGTCCAACATGACAACAATTATCAATGTCAACAGAGAAATGCTCCAAATCAACAACAATGGAGATCACAGGGAAACCAAAGGTAATTGGAGCAACCAAGGTCAACAAGGAAATTGTAATAGTGACAACAATAACAACCAAGGCAATTGGGGGAATAACAACAATCAAAATTGTCATAATCAAGGTAATCAAGGAAATTGGGGAGGAAATAATCAAGGCAATATGGGTGGCAACAATCGTAGAAATCGGGGGTCGGGCTTTCAAAGGCCCCCGATGTATCAACAACCAAACAACCCGCCTCCATATCCATTGTTAGGTCCTAGTTCTTCCAACAATGAGATGGGATAGATTAAACATGTTCAAGAAAATGATAGAGAAAAAACCTGACCCCGATGCCCAATTAACCTCTCACAACACTTCTATCCGCAACTTGGAAGTCCAAGTTGGCCAAATTTCTCAAGCTTTGAATACTCGCCCTAAGGGGGCACTACCAAGTGATACGGTGGTGAACCCGAAAGGTGGGAACAATATGGGTCATTATATGGCGGTGATAACAAGAAGTGGGAGAGGTGGAGTTGCTAGTACCTCAAATCAAAGAAATAATGATGATCAACAAGAGAAGGCAACGAGGTCAACAAGTACAAAACCATCCGGAGCAATTTGAGAAAGGTAATAGTGGATACAATCAAGATGATGCATATGTTGAGCAAAGTGAAGAGGTCCAATATGTTAAAAATTATCAAGGTCAACAGAGCAATGCTCCAAATCAATAACAATGGAGATCATAGGGAAATCAAGGTAATTGGGAGAAACCAAGGCCAAGAAAAAAATTGTAATAGTGGCAACAACAACAACCAAGGCAATTGGGGAAACAACAACAATCAATATTAGGGTAATGAAGGTAATTAAGGAAATTGGGCAGGAAATAATCAAGGCAATTGGGGTGGTAACAATCGAAGTAATTGGGGAGGAAACAATAATCAAGGGGGTTGGAACAATAGCAATCAAGGAAATCGGGGGTCGGGCTTTCAAAGGCTCCCGATGTATCAACAACCAAACAACCCGCCTCCATATCCGTTGCTATGTCCTAGTTCATCCAACAATGAGATGGGACATATTGAAAACATGTTCAAGAAAATGATGGAGAAAAACGCCGACTCCAATGCCCAGTTATCCTCCCACAACACTTCTATCCGCAACTTGGAAGTTCAACTTGGCCAAATTTCTCAAGCCTTAAATACTCTTCCTAAAGGGGAACTTCCAAGTGATACGGTGGTGAACCCGAAGGGTGGGAACAATATGGGGCATGCTATGGCGGTGACAACAAGAAGTGGGAGAGGTGGATTTGCTAGTACCTCAAATCAAAGAAAGAATGTGAATAATGATGTGTTGGTTCAAGATGATGATGAACCTATCAATTATGTTCAAGCAAATGATGAGGTGAGGATAGACATTGATGAAAATGTGGAGGAGGCACAAGATGATGTGAACCCGTCTAGGGAGCATGTAATAGAAATAACGGATCCTGTAGTGCCCAAGGCCAAGGGTCCTTTGCCAAGGCCTCCTCCTCCATATCCTCAAAGTCTCGCAAAAAAAAATGAGAATAAATTCAAAAAATTCATTGATATGATGAAAAGTGTGTACATAAATGTGCCATTGGTTGAAGCCTTAGAACAAATGCCGGGATATAACAAGTTCATGAAGGACTTGGTAACAAAGAAGAGATCAATAAACTGCGAAACAATCAAAATGACACACAATTGAGTGCCACTGTGCATTCCATGGCTCCAAAGTTGGAAGACCCCGATACTTTTACAATCTAGTGCACTATTAGGATTGTTGATTTCGCCAAAGCTTTATGTGACTTGAGGGCAAGGATTAACTTGATGCCCTATTCTGTGTTCAAGAAATTGGGGATTGGCAACCAAGACCCACCTCCAAGAGATTGCAGATAGTGGACCGGACAATGGAGAGTCCATTGGGGATAATTAATGACGTGCTAGTTCGGGTCGACAAGTTCCTCCTTCCCGCAGATTTTGTGATACTTGACTGTAAGGTTTACTATGAGGTGTCGTTCATTTTGGGGAGACCTTTCCTAGCCACAAGGAAAGAATTAGTTTATGTGGAAGCTGGTGAACTCATCATCCGGGTGGGCGATGAAAAAGTTGTGTTCCATGTTTGGACATCAATGAGGCATCCTCATAGCAACTGAGTTTGTTTGTTCGTGGATTTTTGTGACCGAAGTAGATGTTGGTGACACAAGTGCTATGGTTAATGTTGAAGACACCTTGGAAGCTGTGTTATTGAATTACGATGAGGATGAGAAGGAAGGCTTTGTAGAATGTGTCGATGGTTTGCAAGGAATGGGATCATATACATATGTGCCCCGGAAACATTCCTTGGACCTTGAAAATCGGAAGACTGCACCAACAAAGCCCTCAATCGAGGAGCCTCCCACATTGGAGTTGAAGCCCCTACCTTCACACCTCATGTATGAGTTTCTAGGCTCTTGATCCACTTTACCTGTTATTCATTCCTTGTGCTTAACTAACGTGCATGTAGATTTCACCCTTGTGGTGCTTTAAAGGAGAAATAAAGCAATAGGTTGGACATTGGTGATATTCAGGGTATAAGCCCCGCCTTTTTCATGTACAAAATCATATTGGAGGAGGATGCCAAACCCTCAGTGAAACATCAAAGAATATTGCATGAGACCGCCGAAGAGGTAGTCAAGAAAGAGATTATCTAGTGGTTGGATGGTGGGGTTGTTTACCCCATTTCTGATAGCTCGTCGACTTTGCCGGGGCATGACTGTGATTACAAATGACAAAAATGAATTGATCCCCACAAGAACTGTCACCGTGTGGAGAGTGTGCATGGATTATAGGAAGCTCAACAAGGTTACTCGGAAAGACCATTTTCCGCTTCCATTTCATGATCAGATGTTGGAAAGGTTAGCCGGACGTGCATAATTATTGCCTCTTGGATGGGTATTCCGGATATAACCAGATTCTTATTGCACCAGAAGACCAAGAGAAGACCACATTCACTTGTCCGTATGGAACTTTCACATTCTCACGGATGCCATTCAGTTTATGCAATGCACCAGCTACGTTTCAGCGGTGTATGATGGCAATCTTCACTGATATGGTGGAGGACTTACTCGAGGTTTTCATGGATGATTTTTTCTATTTTGGGGGTTCTTTTGAAGAGTGTTTGGAAAACCTGGATAAGGTGTTGGCACGTTGTGAAGAGACTAACATGGTTCTTATTAATTGGAAGAAGTGTCACTTTATGGTCGAGGAGGGCATTGTCCTCGACCACAAGATTTCCAAGAATGGTATTGAAGTTGATAAAGAAAAAATTTAAGTGATATCCAAGGGAGTGAGGAGCTTTCTAGGTCACGCGAGGTTTTACCACCGGTTCATCAAGGATTTCTCTATGGTGGTGAACCCATTTTGTAAGCTATTGGAAAAAGATGCCAAATTTGTGTTCAATGATGATTGTATGAAGGCATTTGAGCTATTCTATTGTAGGTCAACTACCACTCCTATTATTTCCGTGCCAAATTGGAGCTTACCATTTGAGCTCATGTGCGATTAATCTTCGGGTGGAGCAATTGAATGAACTTGATGATTTCCGCTTTCATGCTTACTCCAGTTCGTCCTTGTATAAGGACAAGATGAAGTACCTCCACGATATGTATATTCGGAACAAAGAAATCAAAGAAGGTGACCTTGTCCTTTTATTCAACTCTCGGTTGTGGATGTTTCCAGGAAAGCTGAATGAAAGTGGAGTGGTCCTTTTGAAGTTGTACATGTGACTCCTTTTGGTGCCCTAGATTTGAAAATAAGAATGTAAAGACCCGTAAAAAAAATTTCATGGCTAAAAATAATTCCCAAATAGGTCCCCATGTCGTTATAATTGTAGGAATTCTTAAAACGAACCCTTTTCGAGTAAAATGTACCCCGAGACTTAAAAGATATAATTTTCCAGATTTGTGCAGGTCTGCGGTCCACTATGAGATTGTAGATCAGGTATGCAGATCGCATAGTGGTCGCATACTTGGACAATTTGCTGTCCATTTTGAAGACAGTTATGCGCCCAAGAATGCGATCGCATTTCACGAATGTGGGGCGCATAGTTGTGGCATTCTTGCACCTTGATTTTTTGGAGGGAGTTATGTGACGCACTATGTGATTGCATAACAGGTATGCACCGCATAGTGGTCTCATACCTGGGCAATCTGCTTTTCTTTTTGGCCCATTTGAGGGCCATTTATGCGACAAGAATGCAAACCGCATAGTAGGAATGCGATCGCATTCCTGACCGCATATCTACTTCGGGACTGTAAAAATTCTAATTTTATACCCGACCTCTAGTTCATTAAAACACTTACCATTTTCATTTTAAGCTTATGTTCTGATAAATTAGAGAGAGGAGAGAGAGGGTTCTAGAGAGAGAGAGTTCCAACTTCATAAAATTTGTTCCTCCATCACTACTCAGGCCTGGAATTGATCAAGTAGGACACTATTTTCTTAACTAAAAGAGGTAAGACTCCACCCCATCAACCTTAATTTCCAGATTTTGTTAAAATGAAACATGGTTAGGTGAGTTCATGAAGATGGGGGTAGGAGTCTTGTATGCATGTAACCAACTAGTCATAATCTAGTAAAAGGAAATGTGCTAGAGTAATCTTTCACTAAAAAGAGGCCATTTAATCTAAAGGAACACCTAGTGTTGGATAGAATGGTCAAGTGAGTTCAAGACAGGATCATTATTCCTAATTCTAAGTTCAATTATGCCACATTGTGAACTAGATTGAAGGTGCTAGAAGGTCCGGTGAATTGTGGTAGAAAATTAAAGGGGAATTCTGATTCAAGGTATGTATGGTTATCTTTAATCTTTGGAGAGTCACCTTGTTGGTGTAAGAATTCATTCTCTGATTTTCATAATCAATTACCATGCTAATTGCGGTTGTGAAGGGTAATTCTTTGTGCTTATCCTATCATGTGTAAGGTTCGTTAAATGTTTGCATATGTCAATATGAAAGTATGTGCTACTAAATGAAAGAATGTTAACGTACTCTAATGTGGGAAGGTATATAATTGCTAAGGGCCGAGTGTGGCAAATGATGAAAGGAAACTGTGGATTGATTTAACTGAGTTAAATAATGAAGGCAACACCATATGTGAATTACTGTTTGGCAAGGATTATTGTGCCTTGACTTCATATAGTTGTTGTTTGATATGAACTTATGTTCTTGATGATGAAAATCCCTGTGATATAATTGGTAGTTATTGCTGCTATCAAATGTGATTGTACGGTGGGAGCGGGTTGCGCGCTGCAACACGAAGTAATAAAGGTGGAGAGGTAATAAGGGTGAAATGTGATTGTACGGTGGGAGCGGGTTGCGCGCTGCAACACGAAGTAATAAAGGTGGAGAGGTAATAAGGGTGAAATGTGATTGTACGGTGGGATCAGGTTGTGTGCCGCAACACGAAGTAATAAGGGTGGAGAGGTAATAAGGGTGAAATGTGATTGTACGGTGGGATCGGGTTGTGCACCGCAACACAAAGTAATAAGGGTGGAGAGGTAATAAGGGTGAAATGTGAATGTACGGTGGGATCGGTTGCGCGCCACAACACATGAATAATTGAAATGAGTAACTGTGGGATCTTCATTTGTAACTTTCTGTATATATGTGTGGTACTTGTGTGGTTACCCTAACTGTCTTCCAATTGTGTACTGTTAGATTCTACTTGGAATAAACTTTGTCCATACATACTAGTACTATTCAACGGTACTAACGTCCCTTTTTTCAGGGGCGCTACATCTTTTATATAGATGTACGTGGTTCCACAGCAGGTAGCTCAGACCGCCGATAGTGGTGTTTCCCCTTCATACCTTCAGCAGATCCGGTGAGCCCCACTTTTTCTCGGGGCCGTGTGTAGTCGATATCATTCTCTTTTTCTATGTTGTAAAATGTATAGATGGGGCCTTGTTGCCGGCAAGTATGTATACTCTTCTCCGTACCTTTAGAGGCTCCGTAGACACTGTGTGGGTTTTATACATTTGGGTAGTAGTTGTAATTATTCGTAACCGTGGTCCCGTGTTGGAAATGTTGTGCTTAGTTTTATATTTTGGGATTATCAAATGATGAAGCTTTAAAAGAGGAAAGTGGACTTATGTTGTAAATTCATACTTTGATTCCATTTGCTATTTCATTTATAAATTTGTATATTATAAACACGGGGTGATGCGTTGGGTAGGAAAGGAAATCTAGGTCGGCTTGACCGGGATTATCTAGTTAGGCGCCGATCTCGTCCCTCGGTTTTGGGGCGTGAGAAACTTGGTATCAGAGCCTCAGGTTTTAAAAGTGTCCTAGGACGTCTGGGAGTCGTGTCTAGTAGAGCCCTTCTTATCGGTGTGTTGTCGACTACATCTATAATTAGGGGGTTGCATGGACATGTAAGAAAATACCCTTTCATTGTTACTCTGTATCGTGCGATGAAGTGGACGGTGAGAACATCTTTATCTAAGTGGTGCATTGTCCCAATTTTCAGTAAATGGCACCCAAGAAGAGAGCTCGACTCGTCCCAGAGGCCAATGCCACCACAGGAGTGGCCACAAATTCTCCAGCTAGTGGTGCGGGTGTGAATGATTCCCCGGCCACAAACTAGCCCGACTCCTCCACTCTAGGCCAGACTATTCCTATTCCTACTCGAGCGGAGGGTGCCGAAATCCCTCCCGTGATGTTCCTGATCGTTCCTTAGTCCGAGCTTCCGGTCTCGGTATCTTTGATGGGGACCTTAGAGGAGCTATTCAGATGTTGACCCAGCTAGTGGCCTCCCAGGCCCAAAGATCAAGTGTTGCCCCTGCGTCCTCTTGTGAGCAAGGAGATTCTTCAGGTTCCAGAGTCAACCAGTTTCTGTGGTTAGCCTTTCCAGAGTTCACAAGCACCAACCTAGAGGCAGATCCTCAGGAGTTTATATATGAAATATACAAGACTCTTCAAGTTATGAAGGCTACAGAGACATGGAGGGGGGGGGGTGATTTAGCTTCCTATCGGTTGAAAGGAGCAGTGTATTCGTGGTTTGAGATGTGGGAGGGTTCCCGTGGGGAGGGGAGCCCTCCGGCGAAGTGGGATGAGTTTTTTGATGCCTTCATGGATCATTTCTTGCCTGCCGAGACTATAGCAACCCGTTTTGTGGATTTTGAGGTCCTTAAGCAGGACAACATGAGTGTGCGGGAGTACCACATGGAGTTCGTGCACCTGTCCAAATATGCCATCCACAAGATGCTGACTATGGAGGCCAGAGTTCGACGGTTTGTTCAGGGCGTTGGTCCCTTGGTTGTTAATGAAGCTGCTATAGCTGCCTTGCATTTAGATATGAATTATGAGAAGATCGTGGGATTCGCCCATGCCACAGAGGCTCAGAAATTGAAGATAAGGATGGAGAGAGAGTAGTAGTAGGGCCCGGTCAGCGAGCAACTCTGGGAGTTCAGTTGCAGGTGGGAGATCAACCCTTGGAAGGGGGTCATCAGGGCCATCCCAGTCCTATACTCAGCCTCAGCTAGTGCCCCGTTATAAGGGCACAGTTATCAGCAGAGGGGTTGCTTTGGACCAGGTTCAGATAGCAGAAGGTTCCATCAGTCGAGTCGATCAGGTGGGAGGTTCCAGTAGCAGCGGAGGGCCCCAGGCCCTAAGTGTGGGAGGTCTCATTTTGAGCCTTGTTACTTGGATATACCGGTGTGCTATAGATGCGGAGAGAGAGGTCATATCCAGCGAGACTGCCTCGCACCCAGTCAGGGTGCGGGTAGGGGTACTGCTCAGCCATCCAGCTCTTCAGCCGCTATATCTTCAACACGCCCTCCAGCTCCAACAGGGCGCGGTACAACTAGGGGTGTAGCACGGGGTCAAGGGGGACCCAGTCGGTTCTACGATTTGAGTGGTCGCCAAAGTGCGGAGGCTTCCCCGGATGTTATCACAGGTATTCTGGCTGTTCAGTCACATGATGTTTATGCTCTTATTGATCCCGGGTCTTCTTTGTCATACATTACTCCATTTATTGCTTCATGTTTTGGGATAGAACCCATACAACTTCATGAGCTGTTCTCTGTGTCGAATCTGATTGATTCTATTACGGCCTTGCGAGTCTATAGGAATTGTGTTGTCGCGGTGCGTGTTCGAGATACCATGACCGATCTTATTGAGTTAGAAATGGCAGATTTTGATGTAATTATGGGGATGGATTGGCTCTATTCATGCTTTGATAAACTCAACTGCCGAACCAGAATTACGAGGCTCGAGTTTCCTAATGAATCAGTTATCGAGTGGGAGGGGAATAATATTGTGCCAAGAGGTAGTTTTATTTCCTACCTTAAAGCCTCAAAGATGATCAGAAAAGGGTGCATCCACCATTTGGTCCGGGTTGCGGACACAACTTCAGAGGTGCCTGCTCCCGAATCTGTGCCTATTGTGATTGAGTTTCTTGAAGTATTTCCGGACGAGGTTTTTGGGAATCCACCAGATAGAGAGATCTATTTCTAGACTTATGTATTGCTAGATGTGCAGCCAATATCTGCTCCACCTTACCGAATGGCTCTAGCAGAATGAGACAGTTAAAAGAGAAATTGAAAGATCTATTAGAAAAGGGTTTCATACAGCCAAGTGTGTCGCCTTGGGGCGCACCGGTTCCTTTTGTCAGAAAGAAAGACGGATCGTTTCGGATGTGTATTTATTATTGGCAGCTCAACAAGGTCACTATCAAAAACAAATATCAATTACCTCGGATAGATGATTTGTTCGACCAGTTGCAAGGTGGTAGGTTCTTGGACTCTATATGGGCACTTTGAATTTCTGGTAATGTCTTTTAGGCTAACCAATACCCCAACAACATTTATGGATCTTATGAATCGGGTTTTCAAACAGTTTCTTGACTCCTTTGTGATTGTCTTCATTGACGATATCCTTGTTCATTCGCGAAGTCAGGAAGATCATGCTACTCACCTCAGGGCAGTTTTGCAGGCTCTTCATCAGCACCAGTTGTATGCAAAGTTTTCAAAATGAGAATTTTGGCTAGAATAAGTCACCTTTTTGGGCCATCTTGTTTCCAGGGAAGGGATTCAGGTTGATCCCCAAAATATTCCACCGGTAAAGGATTGGCCTAGGCCAATGACCCCAACAGAGATTCGCAGTTTCTTGGGTTTGGCTGGATATTATTGGAGGTTTGTGGAGGGATTCTCTACCCTCACCTCCCCATTGACTAAGATGACGCAGAAACTGGTTAAGTTTTAGTGGTCCGATGCTTGCGAAAAGAGTTTTCAGGAATTGAAATCGAGATTGACTTTGGCGCCGGTGTTGACCTTGCCAGAGGGTACATAGGGATTTGTGGTTTATTGTGATGCTTAAAAGGTTGGTTTGGGTGTGTGTTGATGCAGTGCGGAAAGGTAATAACGTATGCTTCTAGGCAACTCAACAATCACGAGAAGAATTATCCGATGCATGATTTGGAGCTCGCAGCAGTTGTGTTTGCGTTAAAGATTTGGCGGAATTTTCTTTATGGGGTCCATGTGGACATGTTCACAGACCACAAGAGTCTTCAATATTATGGGGTCTATGTGGACGTGTTCACAGACCACAAAAGTCTTCAATACTTATTCAAGTAGAAGGAGTTAAACTTAAGCAATCGAAGATGGTTTGAATTGCTCAAGGATTATGATATGAATATTTTGTACCATCCAGGGAAGGCGAATGTGGTTGAAGACGCCCTTAGTCGGATGTCCATGGGTAGCTTGGCTCATTTGGGAGCGGATCAGAGGTCTTTGGCTCAGGAGGTTTATGAGTTGGCTAGTATGGGGGTCTGTCTTTCGACCTCAGATGAAGGGGATGTCGTAATGCGTAATGGAGCAGAATCTTCACTTGTAACTAAAGTCAAGGAAAAGCAATTAAGAGATCCAGCATTGGTACAGTTGAGAGAGGCAATTCAGAATCATAAGACTACAGCATTTTCACTCGGCAATGATGACGGTGTTTTGAGGTGCCAAGGAGGCTATGTGTTTCGGATGTGGATGATCTTCGGGAAAGGGTAATGGCAGAGGCTCACAATTCTAGGTATTCAGTACACTCAGGTTCTACGAAGATGTATCAGGATCTCAAAGTGATTTATTGGTGGAATGGTATTAAAAAGGGTGTGGCGGACTTTGTGGCTAGATGTCCGAATTGTCAGCAACTGAAGGCCGAGCATTAGAGTCCCTGTGGGTTGACACAGCTCATGGAAATACCGACTTGGAAATGGGAAATGGTCAATATGGACTTTGTGGTGGGGTTACCTCGCACTCCACGTAGGTTCGACTCAGTTTGGGTAATAGTGGATCGACTCAGGAAGTCGGCGCATTTCTTGCCAGTCAAGTCCACCGATACTGCAGAACAGTACGATCATTTATTTATCAAAGAAATAGTCAGGCACCATGGCACTCCAGTGTCGATTATCTCGGATCGAGGGGCCTAGTTCACAACTAACTTTTGGAAGAAATTTCAACAAGGTTTGGGTACGCAGGTAAATCTCATCACAACATTCCACCCACACACTGATGGGCAGGCAGAGCGGACCATTCAGATGCTTGAAGATATGTTACGGGCTTGTGCATTAGATTTCAAGGGTAGCTGAGATGATCACTTGCCGCATATAAGCTTATAATAACAATTTCCATGCTAGTATTCAGATGGCACCATTTGAGGCATTTTACGGAAGGAGGTGTAGGTCTCTTATTGGATGGTTTGAGGTTGGCGAGGCACAACTTTTAGGACCGGACCTTGTGCACCAAGCTATGGAAAAAGTTAAAGTCATCCGGGAAAGGATGAAGACTGCTCAAAGTCATCAGAAATCCTATGCGGACGTTCATCGAAGATATTTGGAGTTTCAAGTAGATGATTGGGTATTCTTGAAGTTATCTCCCATGAAAGGAGTAATGCGGTTTGGGAAGAAAGGGAAATTGATCCCTAGGTATGTCGGGCCGTATTAGATCGCCCAAAGGATGGGACAGGTGTCTTATAGGCTAGAATTTCCCCCTGAGATGTCATTAGTGCACCCAGTGTTTCATGTGTCTATGTTGAAGAAGGTGATTGGGGATCCATCCGCCATTCTTCCGGTTGAGACGGTTGAAATCAATGAAGGATTTTCATATGAAGAGGTTCCAGTTGCTATTCTTGATAGGCAGGTTCGTAGATTGAGGAACAAAGAGATTGCTTCTGTTAAAGTGTTATGGCGAAGTCGACAAGTCGAAGAATCCACGTGGGAAGCGGAAAATGAAATGAAAGAGAAATATCCCCATTTGTTTGAATAAGTCCAGTAATTGTTTTAAAATTGTCATTCCTAAGAAATTATATATTATGTCAAATTTTGTGAGAAAGCACCTCATTCCCCCCTAGTTTCCCTACTATTGTAACTTCTCAAATTGTGCCATATTTGTGTATGTTGTAATTATTTGGGCAGTGTGAAATTCATGTGATAATTAAATGATATGCAAGTTTGTGGAAGTTAACCGAAATATGTGAGGCTTGTGGGAGTAATTGAATTATATGTAGCTAGTTGAAATGACCGGATTATGTGCAAGTTAATAAAGTAACTAAAAATGTGTGGAGCTGGTTAAAGTGTGTTTCGGGGCTCTCTGATAGGTAGGTAGGCCTAATTGCAAAGGAAACTCTGGCGAAATTTTCAGGGAAAAGTAGGAGTTAGTAAGAATTCGGGGGTTGGCATGTTTTGTTTTCTCTTAACTAAGTGATTCCCCGACCGTCATTCGAGGACGAATGATTATAAGTGGGGGAGAATGTAAAGGCCCATAAAAAAATTTCATGGATAAAACTAATGCCCAAATAGGTCCCCGTGTTGTTATAACTGTAGGAATTCTTAAAATGGACCCTTTTCGAGTAAAAAGTACCCCCGGACTTAAAATATATAATTTTCCAGATTTGCGCAGGTCTGAGGTTCACTATGCTATCGCAGATCAGGTATGCGGACCGCATAGTGGTCGCATACTTGGACAGTTTGCTTTCCATTTTGAGGACAACTATGCGGCCTAGAATGCGATCGCATTTCACGAATGCGGGCCGGGCTGCATAGTTGTCGCATTCTTGCACCTTGATTTTTGCGGAGGGAGTTATGCGACGCACTATGCGATAGCATAACAAGTATGTGGACCGCATAGTGGTCGCATACCTGGGCAGTCTGCTTTTCTTTTTGGCCTATTTGAGGGCCATTTATGCGACAGGAATGTGGACTGCATATCAGGATCGCATTCCTGACCGCATTTCTGCTTCAGGACTGTTAAAATTCTAATTTTATACCCAACCCCCAGTTCATTAAAACACTTACCCCTTTCATTTTAAGCTTATTTTCTGATAAATTAGAGAGAGGAGAGAGTGGGTTCTAGAGAGAGAGAGAGTTATGACTTTATCAAATTTGTTCCTCCATCACTACTCATGCCTAGAATTGATCAATTAGGGCACCATTTTCTTCACTACAAGATGTAAGATTCAACCCCATCAACCTTAATTTCCAGATTTTGTTAAAATGAAACATGGTTAGGTGAGTTCATGAAGATGGGGGTAGGAGTCTTGCATGCATGTAACTAACTAGTCATAATCTAGTAAAAGGAAATGTGTTAGAGTAATCTTTCACTAAAAAGAGGCCATTTAATCTAAAGGAACACCTAGTGTTGGATAGAATGCTCAAGTGAGTTCAAGGCATGATAATTATTCCTAATTCTAAGTTCAATTATGCCACATTGTGAACTAGATTGAAGGTGCTAGAAGGTCCAGTGAATTGTGGTAGAAATTAAAGGGGAATTCTGATTCAAGGTATGTATGGATAACTTTAATCTTTGTAGAGTCACCTTGTTGGTGTCCGAGCACACGATATGAAATTCTTGCTTGAGCGTATGTGAATTGATTGTCCTGTTGTGTCGAGGAGTAAGACTCCATTCTCTGATTATCTTAGTCGATTACCATGCTAATTGCGATTGTGAAGGGTGATTCCTTGTGCTTATCCTATCATGTGTAAGGTTCGTTAAATGTTCGAATATGTCAATATGGCAGTATGTGCTACTAAACGAAAGAATGTTAACGTACTCTAATGTGAGAAGGCATCTAATTGCTAAGGGCCAAGTGTGGCAAATGATGAAAGGAAACTGTGGATTGATTTAAGTGAGTTAAATAATGCTGGCAACACCATATGTGAATTACTGTTTGGCAAGGATTATTGTGCCTTGACTTCATATAGTTGTTGGTTGATATGAACTTATGTTCTGGATGATAAAAATCCCTGTGATATAATTGTTGGTTATTGTTCCTATCAAATGTGATTGTACGGTGCGATCGTGTTGCGCGTCGCAACACAAAGTAATAAGGGTGGAGAGGTAATAAGGGTGAAATGTGATTGTACAGTGGGATCGGGTTGCGTGCTACATCACAAAGTAATAAGGGTGAAATGTGATTGTATGGTGGGATCCGGTTGCGCGCCGCAACACGAAGTATTAAGGGTGGATAGGTAATAAGGGTGAAACGTGAATGTACGGTGGGGTCGGGTTGCACGCTGCAATAGATGAATAATTGAAATGAGTAACTGTGGGATCTTCATTTGTAACTTTCTGTATATCTGTATGGTACTTGTGTGGTTACCCTGATTGTCTTCCAATTGTGTATTGTTTGATTATACTTGGAATAATATCTGTTCATACATACTAGTACTATTTAACGGTACTAAGTCCCTTTTGCCGGCGCGCTACATCTTTTATATGGATGTAGGTGGTTCCACAGCAGGTAGCTCAGACCGCCGATAATGGTGTTTCCCCTTCATACCTTCAGCAGATTCGGTGATCCCCACTTCCTCTCGGGGCCGTGTGTATCAATATCATTCTCTTTTTCTTATGTTGTAAAAGGTATAGTCGGGGCCTTATTTCCGGCAAGTATGTATACTCTTCTCCGTACCTTTAGAGGCTCCGTAGACACTCTGTGGGTTGTATACATTTGGGTAGTAATTGTAACTATTTGTAACCGTGGTCCCGTGTTGGAAATGTTGAGCTTAGTTGTATATTTTGGGATTATCAAATGATGAAGCTTTAAAAGAGGAAAGTGGAATTATGTTGTAAATTCATACTTTGATTCCATTTGCTATTTCATTTATAAATTCGTATATTATAAACACGGGGTGATGCGTTGGGTAAGAAAAGCAATCCAGGTGTGCTTGACCGGGATTATCCGGTTAGGCGCCGGTCTCGTCCCTCAGTTTTGGGGCGTGACAAAGAATGGTGAGATATTTTGAGTCAATGGGCATCGAGTAAAGCACTATATTGGTAAGGTTAACGATGGCCACGTTGTGGCATTGCTCCATTTCAAGTAAATGATGGTGACATGCGTCGTGTCGCGACATTAAATCAGGCGCTTTTTAGGAGGCAACCCATGTGTTTTTCTTTCTCTTGATTTTCTTTTTCAGATTAGGCATTGTTTTGGGCTAACTGGTTGTGAAGTGTATGTAGGAATATGGGTGTGCATTGGAGGAAATTTGCAAGGAAAAAGTTGGCTAAGTGTTTAAATTGTGCGAGCCGCACCAAAATTATGCGGACCGCACAAGCACTTTGCGGCCGCACAATTCTGTGTGCGATCGAACTAATGGGAGATGGAAAATGTCGAGTCTCTAAAGTTTGGTCTAACAAAAATCCTTAAGGATTCACGGCTGCACTAAAAATTTTGCGGACTGTACAAATTGTGCGGCCGCAGTCAAGTTTTTGCTCACTGCACCACGAAGTCAAGCAGCAGGTAATGTGCGGACCGCACCAAAATTGTGCGGCCGCACTTGGGTAAGTTGGGGGGCCAGCCGGTCAAACTATAAATAAAACTTTCCTTAGCTTTTCACACTTTACATACTCTGACTTCTGAGACTAAGCTAAGCACAATGCACATTTCCCTTGCTCCCAATCCTCTCTCAAGTGTGAATCTTATCTGCATATTCATAAATGTATGTTAATTTCAATGATTTACATTCTTCTTTTTATTTTATTTTAGTTTTCTTTAATCTAGGGTTAGGTTCATGCCTAAAATGTCAATAGCTGATTAAATCTTGCTTAGCATCATGTGGTTAGTGTTTAAATTCTTAATGGGGTTTGGGTTAGTAGCTTTTCATGCTTAAATTGCTAAAAACCTTGCTTAATTAGTGAAATCTCTGTGTAAAGCCGTAAGTCAATGCCACTGTGATTTAAATTATGTGACCGCACACATTTTTGTGCGGTCCACACTAGGGTATGCGGCCGCATACATTTTTGTGCGGTCCACACTAGGGTATGCGGCCGCATACATTTTTGTGCGGTCCACAAAACCTTATGTTTAGGGCACTTGTGCTTGATGATATTATGTGTCCGCATCCAATTTTGTGCGGTCCGCAGTGGATTTGTGTGGCCGCACTCAATTTTGTGCGGTCCACACAATTCAAACTTCAGAGACCAAAATTAAACAATGTGCGGCCTCACTCAAAATTGTGCGGTCCGCAATGGGTTTGAGTGGCCGCACTCAAAATTGTGCAGGCCGTACTGAGGTGACTTCAGAGACCCAATATTCTGAACCTAGGGCCTGTGCAGCCACTTAAACTCATGCTTGTCCTCAAGCAACTAAAACAACTCTATCCTGTTCTAGACTCAAACTAAACGACATGAAACAATAGTGACCGTGGACAGAGTTAATCGTTAGTATTACAAGCATGCAATTTTGTTTATTTATCCTTCCTGACAATCATGCTATTTACAAAGCAACTGATCAACTTGTGAACTTTGAGCCTCGACTAATTTGACAGAATTACTCTCAGTTGAGTGCTTTTGCATTTGACTTCAAGAGCTCGACTTCTGTTACACCTCATAGTTCGAATTCCCTCACCAGAAAGAAAGTCCCAAACTCACAATATTTACAATGACAACAAAAGCGACATATCCACAAAGACACTCACTCTCAAAAATATTTTTAAGTGTTACAACACATCATACCATAAACATGCCCTTATTTTAATTCGGCGCCTATTTAAGAACATTCTGTTGGAAATCCCATAAGGACTTTTTAAGCTTGTAATGTAGGATTAGGGAAGGGTTGAATAAACATTTGGTTACAAGTGACTACACCCTCCTTGAACACTACTCACATTTTTCGTTTTTGTTGTCCTTTGTTTCTTTTCAAACCACACATCCCTCATTGGCTCTTAGTTACCAACATCGAACCACCTTAAATAACTCTCTAATTTTCTTCAAGGCTCCATATTTCGATATATATACAAATATTTTTTTTTTCCCTTAATTTTTTTTATTTCTTTTGGAGCTTGAATAATTTCATGTGAACACTTTGAGGTATAGGTTCCTACACTCACTGTACAACCTTACCAATTTCCAACTTGACACCACACCCCCAACTTAGGATTTTATCCTCATTCTTAATGTTCAAGGAGGTACGGGTTCAAAAGAGGAAATTATTTTATAAAATGGGCAAGGTTTGTAATGAGGTGGCCAAAGAAAAGGTTAAAGGCTCAACTGGGGTAACTAGTGGTAATGTCTATACAATGGGTAGCTTGAAAGGCTAACTAGGTTTTAAAATAATACAAAGACTGCCTAAGGTAATTTCTCCAACTAAATGTACTTATCATGAGCATCGAAAGACGAATCGGGCAAGTTCTAGATGACAGAAGTAAACACGAGAATTATTTACACAAAACTAACAAACATGGCACATGAACAGTTTAGCTCAACATAGTTTTACACTTGGCAACTCGGAACATTCTAAGTAAGCATAGAGTCACAGAGCGAGCCTCAAGTTCAACCAGATGATCAACAATTTTTGTTGTTGTTTTTTTAACAACGGAAGGGTATAGGTTATTTACAGCCATACATGCTTGAAACTAGACATCCACACCAAACCGGTCAAAATGTTTATTCTACTTCCATGGTTCTACTATTACACACTTGGAAAAGAACGCGGCAAAGAAAAATCAAGGGGAATTCATTGCTAATTGGTAAAGATGTACATGCATACAACTATCTAGATATTTTTTGTTTTCTTTATATGTACGAGATAACACAATTATATACAAGAGTTGAAGAGGAATTTGCTTATATACACCAAGATCACTAAGAAAAAGTACAAGGTTACAAAAATATATACAAGATATACAAGGCTATCATACCCCCAACTGAAAAGCATGCATTTTCCCCAATGCATAAGAAATGAAAAATAGAGTATTAGGGGCTCCCTGGAGTGCACTAAGCGCTATAGGAGTCTGTAGCCTGCTGAATGGTGGTGGGGTCACCCTCTAATACTGGGACTGGGACCGATGAGATCACAACCTGAGGAGTGACCTCCATGGGTGGAGGTGTGGGCTCCACCTGCCCTGATGATGGGGCTGGGGCCTGGGAGCTGCTAGCCTCACCTGTTGATGGCGGAATAGTCGATGATGTGGCTCTGGTGACCATGTCTGCTAGCGAGTGCTCAATCAATTTCAGAATATATGCTTCTTCTTCCTTTTATGCAGTTGTAGGGACAGCAACATGCTTGCCTTTCTCCTGGGCACCCTCATCCTCATCGGACCATGACTGCTCGTCTATCTCCTCCTCATCTGTCTCCCCAGCCTCGGACTCGGCAGCGTGTCCCGAATCATCCCCAGAAGGGATGTCAATGTGTGCACGCAGAGCTGGAGTCAGGGAAGCCCCGACAGTCTGTGGCTTAGGTGCTGTTATCAGTGTGGAGAAGTCAAGGTCGAACCTTGCCACAACCGTACCCGCTCCCTGCTCTCCTTCATTGGTCAAGAAGGAGGATAGATCGAACTCTAGATTTTGCATTTTGTGGAGTTTGGTCTTCAGTGTGTCAACCTCATCATGGATCTTGGGTAGGCCTCCAACCTCACCCCACTCTACTCTCTCAAGTCGAACCTCAATCCGCTGGAGGCGATCTTCATTGGAGGCATGCTGCTGCTAGAGTGCTGGCACTGAGGACTGCATAGGAGTAAGAGCCTGCTTCATCAGAGTGGGGAGGTCCTTCAGAAGCCGGTCTACCTTTGCATTGGCATGCTGAGCTAAAAGACCTAGCCTCGAAAGAGCTTGCAGGGCAGCAGAAGGCTGAGCAATAGTGACCTGAGAGGTGGACTGTGGGGTGGCAGTGGATGCCACTGTGGCCGGAGGAGAAGTGGGTGGCTGGGAGTCTGAAGTGTCTGCAACAGCAAGAATCTGGATCTGAATCTATGGAAGAGCAGCGGATGCATATGGCACAACATCACTAATGCGCGTGATATCAATATCCTTCAGCGCTTTCCCTATCTTGTCATGGTGTGGCAGTGAAGGGACTTCCACCGCCTTACAGAGGGTGGTGATCTACCATGCGAAGGGCAGTGATGTGGCGATCTGGTTGGCTCGTACCCCTAACTCTCGGAAGATAATGTCACCGACATCAATCTTGATCCCAGTCATAATGCATGCAATGAGAAGAACTTTCTCAATGCTTATGTCAGTCTCATTCCGGGATGGTATCAAGCGAGAGGTGACAAAGCTGAACCAGAATCTACCCTCTCGTGTAAGATCTTCTTTGAATATTTTGTGCAGAGGGTCAATCCAAGCAGGTGTCCCCTTTGCGATCACTGAGGCCATCCAGGCTCTCTCACCATCTCTATTGGCCCACTTGGCCTCATGCTCAGCTATGCCCGGACTCTAACTTCTAAAGTATATGTCATTTATTGTGTCCTTGTCACAAAGCACGGACTTCCCCTGAACAATGACTGACTTACAGAAGACCTTGTTGCGCTTGTGATGAGCTGTTCTGGAGGCCCCGTAGGATGCATAGAACTCTCGCGCTACCGTTTCATTGAAATCATCAGGCACGTCAGTGAAGCAGTCCCAATTTATATCCTTGATATTCTCTAGTATGTGAAGGTACTGCTCTTGTAGTCCGTTCAAACTCAACTGTTTCTCTTCGAGGATTTTTCATTTTGTGAGACCTTCTTTATACATACTCCTAGATCGTGTGACCTCAAACCGGAGTTGTAAATCATCTCCCCTCTTTCTTCTTGCCTCAGCCTATAGGTCGACTGAGGGCAAGGTCTTATCCTCATCAGATTGGGAGGGATGATGAGCAATAGGTCGGGATGGTTCTTGTCGTGAACGTTTGGCTTGTTCTGCTAGATGATTGGATGAGGTCCTCTTTTTACCAGCAATAGATTTCTTTGGAGCCATATCTATAAAGAGGCGATGTGTGAGAGACATAGCAGAATGAGAGAAAATTTTTACAAAGAATAATAAAAAATGTGACAGGTTATGCGATCGCATAACCACTATGCGGATTGCAAACCTGTCGCAAATAAAAATCTACAAGAGATGAAACAGTTATGCGATCGCATATCTATTATGTTGTTCCCATATCCATCACAAAACTGAGCATAAGAAAATGTACTCACACAATGCGATCGCAAAATCCACCGTATAGTTGGATATGCGATTGCAGAACTGCCGCAAACAACCTGTCAAGACTAGGGTCTGGGTATGCGGTGGCTTTGCGGTCCACATATCGCTTATGCAATCACAAAGCCATCGGATTTGGGCATCATTCTCAGGCCACCTAAGGCTTTCTAACCCTACAATGGTGGTTCCTAGATTCACTACCCAGCAATCTCAACCTACTCAATTATGCAAGAACCCTCATAATGACCGAAAAGACGACACAAAAGCAATGAGAGAACCAAACACTAAATCACATGAACAACAGAGAAAAAAATTAAAACTAGAATTACAGAAATGAGGTCAGGAAGGAGAACATACTAGATTCTAGACGAACGAGACACAAGCAAGGATATGAAGTCAAGCAATGTGATCTTTGTTCACTCTTTCACGTTTAAACTAGCCGATTTCCCCTCTTCTTATTTATTTGTTTTGTTTTTGTTTTGTTCAAGTGTGCGTATGGTGGAATTGTGCGAAGGGGGTAGGGATACACTTACCTGTGAAATGCGATGGGTAAGTTCACCGCATAACACATTATGCAACCGCATAAGTGTTATGTGGTGCTATCAACTCAGGTGGTTGACTTTCTTAATGCGGTGCATTTATGCAATCGCATAACTAGTATGTGGATCGCAAAGTGCACATCCTCACCGTATTTCTGCCATCAACTTTTGATAAACACACTACCCAGGTTTGCGACCACTATGCGGTTCGCATAGTCAAAATGCGACCGCATACGTGTAGCAAACTTCCCATGGTGACTTTTATTCCCTTTTACTCGCAATTTTAGCCTGTTTGATGACCTTTTTGAATCACCCGCACTCTAACACACACTTTAAATTGCTCAAATTAATCCGTCTAAAAAATATTTATTAAAATTTAAAGGGTAAACTAATAAAAAAAATGTTACCACACATGGGTTGCCTCCCATGATGCGCTTGCCTCCCATAATGCGTCATCTAGCTTCTTTGACCAGTCGATCCTTTTTGCATTAACAGTCTTTGATAGAATATGGTTTATCTCCCGGTTGGAAACTTCAACTTGGCCACTTGATTGGGATGATAAGGTGTGGCCACCTTATGCTTTACGCCATATTTCTCTAGTAGCCCCGTGAAAGCCCTGTTACAAAAGTGAGACCTACCATCACTAAGAATGGCTCTAGGAGTGCCAAACCGTGTGAATATATTTTTCTTTAAGAATACGATTACACACCTTGCCTCATTGTTTGGTAGGGAAATTTCTTCAACCCACTTGGACACATAGTCCATAACCACCAGGATGTATTTCATACCACATGAGCTTATAAAGAAGCCCATAAAGTCAATTCCCTACACATCAAAGATCTCGACCTCCATCACAAAGATCATTGGCATTTCATGCCTCTTAGAGATTGATCCCTGCCTTTGACATTGGTCACAAGCCTTGACCATTTGATTTGCATCTTGATAAATCGACGTCCAATACTAGACACATTCAAGTACCTTTGTCGTTGTTCGATTACCCCCATGATGACCCCCAACCGGTGAGTCATGGCATGCCTTCAGAATTGGCATCACCTCTTCTTCTGGCACACACCTCCTAATGATGTTATCAACATAAACGCGGAACAAGAATGGTTCTTCCCAATAATATTGTCGGCACTCTCTCAGAAACTTCTTCTTTTGGTAAGCTTCTAGTCCATCTGCAATGAGGTCACTAACTAAGTAGTTAGAAATATCGGCGTACGAAGGAATAGGTGAAGAAGACAATGCCAAAATATGCTCATCAGGGAAATCATCATTGATGTCAAGATTTTCCTTCGGTCGTGCATCTTCTTCAAGCTTAGAGAGATGATCCGCTACTTGGTTTTCTGTGCCCTTACGGTCCTTGACTTCAAATTCAAATTCTTGTAATAGGAGGACCCAACGGATTAACCTGGTTTTGGCACCTTTCTTTGCCATGAGATAGCGAAGAGCGGCATGGTCGGTATACACCACCAACCTAGACCCCAACAAATAAGCTCGAAACTTTTCAAAATCATATACAATGGCAAGAAGCTCTTACTCTGTCACAATATAGTTCACTTGTTCATCATTGAGTGTCTTTCTTTCATAATAAATTGGATGAAGAACCTTGTTATGCGTTGACCCAGAACTGCTCCAATAGCTACACCACTTGCGTCACACATGAGTTCGAATGGAAAATACCAATCCGGTGTGACAATAATGGGTGTTGTGGTGAGCTTCTCTTTTAGCTCCTCGAATGCCTTAAGGAAATTTCATCAAACAAAAACTTGGAGTATTTTTCAAGGAGCTTGCACATAGTATTTGCGATTTTGGAGAAGTCCTTGATAAAACGCCGATAAAATCCGGCATGCCCTAAAAAGCTGCGGACACCTTTTACCGATGTTGGTGGAGGAAGTTTGGAGATGATTTCAACTTTTGTTCGATCAACCTCTATGCGATGTTTTGAAATCTTGTGCCCCAACAAAATGCCTTCGACCACCATGAAGTGACATTTCTCCCAGTTCACTACAAGGTTGGTCTCCTCACATCGCTCGAGCACTTGTCTAAGATTTTCAAGACAATGCTCAAAAATATCACCTACCACCGAAAAGTCGTCCATGAAAACCTCTAGGAAATCCTCCACCATGTTTGAGAAGATAGAAATCATGCATCTTTGAAAGGTAGTTGGAGCATAAACCAAACGGCATCCGGCTAAAGGTGAAGGTTTCCTATGGGCAAGTGAATGTTGTCTTTTCTTGGTCCTCCAATGCTATATTGAATTGGTTATAACCGGAATACCCATCGAGGAAGCAATAGAATGATCTTCCCGCTAGCCGATCAAGCATTTGATCAATAAAAGGCATAGGGAAATGATCTTTGCATGCGGCACTGTTGAGCTTCCTATAGTCCATGCATACTCTCCACCCGGTGACCGTCCATGTAGGGATAAGCTCATTCTTTTCGTTGTGAATTACTGTCATGCCTCCCTTCTTTGGTATGCATTGCACCGGACTCACCCATGGACTGTCCACAATAGGGGTAGACAACCCCGGCATCTAACCACTTGATTATCTATTTCCTGACCACCTCTTTCATCGATGGATTCAACCTCTTTTGGTGTTCAACACTCGGCTTGCTCCCGTCTTACAATTGGATTTTATGCTCACAAATTCCAGCGGGAATCCCTCTGATGTCCGCTATTGTCCATCCAATTTCTTGTCGGTGTTCGCGTAAGACATTCAACAATTTCCTACCTGCACATCATCCAATAAAGAAGAAACGCTAACCGGTAAAGTATCATTAGAGCCAAGGAATTTATACCTCAAATGTGACAGAAATGGCTTGAGCTCAAGTTGTGGTGGCTCTAGGATGGAAGGCTTTGCGGGTGGAGTGGCTCTCTTCTCTAAGTCAAGAGAGAGCTTCTTAGTGCATAAGAGTAAGACCCGCGTCCTTCTAATGCATTCGACGACTTCTACATACCCCTCCATGTCCTCTGCATCAAAATTTACCAAGATTTTTTCCAAGGCCTCACTAAGGCACTCTTCCTCCATCATCATGTCACTAGCATCCTCGACCTCATCAGCAACATCTATTACCAAGATCCCTTCATATACGTTCGGCAACTTCAAACCCTTAATAGCCTAGAAAGTGACTTCCTCATCATTCACTCGGAATTTGATTTCATTTCGTTCAGAGTCCATCAAGGCTCTTCCCGTGGCAAGGAATGGTCTTCCCAATATGATAGGAATTTCCTTGTCAACTGCACAATCAAGGATAACAAAGTCGGACGGGAGGAGGAACTTCCCCACTTTTACTAAGACATCATCAACAATACCCACGGGTCTCTTGACTGAACGGTCGGCCATTTCAAATCTCATACTTGTGGGTCTTGGCAACCCTAATCCCGCTTGCTTGTAAATAGAAAGAGGCATAAAATTTATGCTAGCACCATTATCACAAAGTTCCCTTGCAAAATCTCTCAAACCGATAGTACATGGAATGGTGAATGCTCCCGGGTATTCCTTCTTCTCAACAGTGGTTGTGGCAATAATAGCACTAACCTGGTGAGTCATGTTCACCACTTCATTCTTGGTGGATCTCTTCTTGGTCATCAAGTATTTTAAAGGGATGTTTACTGACAATTGCTTCAAAATATCATAGAACTTCTCGAACTTTCCATCATCTACCCTCCTTGCAAGCCTTTGAGGGAATGAAGGAGTAGGTCGAGGAATCGGTGGAGGAGCTTTTGGGGTCTCCTTCACCTTTTCCTTAACCTTTTCATGCTTTGATTTTTGGATTTTCACCTCTTAGGAAGGCTTCTCACTTTCAACAACAACCAGCACTTCGACTTGTGCCTCAACTTCTTGCTCAAGATCATCTAACTCAACTACTTGTTCACTCTACCTTGAAGGATCTTACACTTCTAGTTGTAATATCCATGCAATGAGAAGATGAACCGCTCACATTCCCCTTTGGGTTGACGATTGTATCACTTGGAAGAGTACCTTTTAGCTTAGGGTTTTGTTCTCTTGACAAGTCTCATATTTTCATCTCAAGCTTTTGTATAGAAGCGGTATGTGACCCCACGATTTCAGACATGTTATTCATTGTAGAATCACCTCTCTCTTGATTTTGAAATATCTTTTCAAGAATCCCTTCTAACTTGGATTCATTTGAAGGACCCTCCTTGTAATACTGCCCCTTTAGTGGAACATAGGGGTTGGAACTCCGGTTGCCATAATTGCTATTGTTGTTGTTCTAATTACCTTGACTCGAACCACCTTGGTGATTGCGCCAATTTTGTTGGCCTTTCCCTTGTGGGTTTGTCCTCCATTGATTTTGTTGGTGATATCCTCCTTTAGAATTATGAACGTAGTTAGCTTCTTCAAACTCTTGATTTCCCATCGGATACATGTCTTCCAAAACATTTACTTTCTTCGTTTGTCTCTCCGTGAACATCTTTGTCAACACATCAATATTGGTGGCAAGACCGGAAATCAATTGGTCTCTCTCTTGGTTTTATTTGATCATATTGGTAAGAGAAGGAGTGCCATAAGAAATTCCACCACTAGCATCTTCGGAATGCCATGTTTGATTGTGTTTGGCCATTTTATCCAAAATTTTTGTAATCCGGGTGAATGATTTGTCCATGAAAGATCCATCTACTGCATTTTTTGCTATGGACTGAGACAATCGATCCAAACCCATGTAGAACTTCTCCATCAGAATGCCATCCGGAAAACCATGGTTCGGTGACCTCACTATGTACAACTTGAATCGGTCCCACGCTTCATGTAAGTGTCCTCCTGGTATTTGTTTGAAGAAAAAGATTTTATCTCTAAGCTCAGACTTCTTGCTCTGATGGAACCACTTGGACTATAAGGCACGGACAAGCTCAGGCCAAGAAGTGATGGATTGAGGAGGTAGATTTTGAATCCACTTTCTCGCTTCTCCAGTCAATGAGTATTTGAATACTCGCAATCTCAAGGCGTCGTCGTTTACATTGTTCCGCTTATGCATGGCGCATACACCCAAGAAGTTCCTAAGGTGTTGCGTTAGATAATCATCGGTAGAGTTTCTGAACAATCCTTTCGCTTTAAGCATTAGGATTAACCCATGTTCTACTTTGAATGTAGCAGCTTCCACCCGTGGCGGAAGGATAGCATTGGTATCATCAAGATATTCCTCAATGTCCGCAAAGGGATTCTCATCTTCCTCATAACCTTATTCCCCGGCAACGGCGCCAAAATTTGATACGCTTAAATTACACCTTAAAATAGTGTAAAGGGATTGATGTCAAATATAGTAACCCAACGAGGTTGGGGTCGAATCCCACATGGAATAAGCGTGAAAAGTTTACTTGAGTAGTGTGAATCTTAACTTAACTCGTATTTCTATTCCGTTAGAGGAACGAAAGTATTGTAATAGCTTGAATTGTAATTTAATAACAAGGATGATTAAATAAAGTTGTAATTAATTTGATTATCTAGACCAAGATTGTGTCCCCTTCAATGAAATGTAATGCTACCGATGTTAATATGATATATTTCTAATGGCAGGTCCTTTTGATACGCAAATAATTTCTAAATGACTACCCAATATTCTCCAATAGTTGAGTAGTATTTCTCTTTATGATTTTTTCAATTACTAGTATCTCTGAACGTGCGTTGCACGTTTGTTTCATATGATTATTATAAAGTTAGTATTGCAAAATACTGAATTTTTATCATATGCATACATTAAGAATTGTTTTTAGTTATAAGGGCATTTGGACACACATTATTTGCGATTCAATTTTTATTTTACAATTCTATCTATTATTTTAATTTTAGTTTTAAATAAAAAGATTTTGAACTTAAAAGTTGTGTTTGTGTATGTCAAAGGAAGTAATGTTTCCCTCACAAAAGTTCTAACTTCTTCTGTAAGTGATATTCATGTCAAACACAATTTTACCTTCAAATTTAACTTAAAATGCAAACAAATCTCTATATAACAGTCTCATTTGTTTCAAATACTTTTGGATGTTATAGCGAATTATTGTTATAGAAAATATATTATAACAGAACATGAAATTTGGTTCCGGAAAAACTTGTCTTTTATAATGAACTATTGTTATATAAGAATGCAGTCATAGAGAGGTCTGACCGTAAAATTTTCAAACTTCAGCCAATATGATCCAAATATAATCTTTTAAATTGAATAAGTAATCAGTATCTGCAGTTAACAATCGTAAAATGAATTTTTTTTAGTTGGTTAACATTATATATATATATTTCAAATGTTAAAAGATACTTTCAAAATACACACCACACACACACACATATATATATATATATATATATATATATATATATATAAAGTATTATTATTTATGAAAGAAAAAGCAAAATGGAAGAAACAAGAAACTAACTCAATGATGATACAATCGTTATAAGTTTGCTCGAGGAATAAAAAAGTCATATTGATAATCCAATAAAATAGACTATATTGTTGGATAATCAACATTTTTTTATTACATATCTGGTTTAATATATGAAAGAGGTCCAACAATGAACCGTCAACTAAAAATGGTACTATTCTCCACAGACGTGAAACTAATCAATGTACTCATTAAAAGAAGAGGTTACTGTATACTTATAATTAAAGACACAGATTCGCAAAAACATAAATAATCACTGAAAATTTAAATACTGATTTATTAATTACAGTAGCTAAAAATAAATATTAAAATATAACTGAGTGAAGTAAAGCAAGAATAACAATATCCGCCAAAATATGAACACGAAAACTAAGAAAGAAAGTACGAAGAAGAAACATATCATATACACAAACGCACATGTATACTGACTCCTTAAAAAATGGTTGTGATTGTTAACGTTGGCTTGGTAAAATGAATAGTTGTGAGTTGTGACTGTTAGCACTGCTTGACAACTCTTCGTAGGAATAAGTTTTTTTATAATTAGGTTATGTAAATTATATAAAAGGGTATTTTAGTAATTCAACATTTTAATTAAGGGCTTCCGACTTTTAATATAATATAGATAAAAGATTTGCAATTAAGAGTGTCACACCTCCTTTTTCCACTACCGTAAGGCGGGATAAGGGTAGAGAGGGAGTTTTTCCAATTAAAGTGACATTATTCAGATTTGGGATTTATTTTAGTATTCAGAGTCGCCACCCGAATTTTTTACGGTGTTCCGGGACACCATTTATTTATTGAAATCCCAAACCGAGGGAATTTGACTCTGTTTTAATTTGTCTGCGACCAGAAATATGAGTAACGAATTCTGTTAACCCGGGAGAATGTGTTAGGCATTCCCGAGTTCCGTGGTTTTAGCACGGTTGCTTAACTATTAATATTTGGCATAAACTGTCTGATTATTTACATATTTTTTGCCAATTGTGCTTATAGCCTTTTTCACTTTTCAGCCGCTTTTAATATTTATGGACTTATCTTGAAAACAAGTCACGATGGTGTGCACTTGTTATTTTTTAGACACATTATAATTACGCCACATGAAATGCACCCGTAATTACAACATGTGAATTTTATTATAATTTGAAGTTGAAGACGGGGACATGAGTTGTCGCTCCCGAGTGTTGGTTAGGTAGCTTTGGTATAATATTTGATTTTTTATCAAAATTTTGAACTAAGGGTATTCACTCTACCTAGAAGATCTCCTAAAACGATATGCATTGCTCTAAGAGAACATCTTATGGGCTATTGGCCTCATCTAGCCCCGTTTTATCACATTAGGCCATCCTAAGTCAGCTTTCTTTGTGATAAGACTACTAGTTCTGAAAAGAATTTGTTTTTAGCCCATGATGGCAAACGTGGGAATCAGAACATCCCTTGTTCGTTCAGATATATACACTTATGGAATTCGGATATCTCAATATGTTACTTGTTAAGTCTGATACGAATGGGCAAGCTGGAACCACTCTATTCTTTCCAGAATTTTATGATTTCTAACACAGACCATACAACAGGCGGTTTTATTAGTTTTGAAACAGCAATCCTTACCAATTCTAAACAAACTAATCTCATGCATCTAAAGTATTAGAGTTCACGCATATGTATACATTGATTTCTTGCAAATTTATGAGACACAAGATAAGCTGAAGATAATCTACTGATTCTATTCATGTTGAAACTCTACTGAATTTGAAATAACCATTTTTTCCAATATCCAAACGGGATGTTTATACAGATTTTTCATACATTCTCCTGTCTAATATCATTGCAGAACAAGCAAAATGTAAACGCGAGATTTCGGGAACATGAATAAAACTGAAATTAAGCGTACAATCCAGTCTTAAATTACATTACAATGAAATCTAAAGAAATACAGGGGGATTGTAACTTGACTGCAACTATACACTTTCCAGCATGAAAGAAAACTGAAAATAAGATTCTAACTAATTGGAAGCCTTATGTTCGAGCCTTCTCTTTGTAATCTACATAATATAATTTGGTGTTGTGCAATTACCAAAAACCAAACTGACCATGAAGAGGTCAGTTTTAATCCTTATATTGCGCGTGTTTAAACCATACTATCTGGCAGAATTATATATACGCTTTCTCAGTGAGTATGATCATAAAAGGATCAACTCAACTCCGGAATGTCATTTTCGTACTCTGGACCTTTAGTCCATGTTCATTTCTTGACTTGGTTATGTAGGCATTTTAAGAGGATAAATCTGATCCTAATAAAGGATTCGGATTCTTTCCTCCAAGGAGCATTTGCTTATCCATTTTTATATCCGTAAAAGGAAATTTTTAGCACCCTAGGCTACTGTCTAGGCACGACCTAGGGGTGAATTTGACTATTAAAGAGTCAAATCCATCTACCCAAGCGCTAGAACTAACATAATACTAAACTCTATAGGAACTATGCTTATCTAGGCATTTTTAGAGGATGAATATGACCATCCAAGGGTTTAGATTCTCACTCTAATGGCCTTCTCAACTACCTACTTTATACCCTTTTTGAAGGGTAAACTTTAGCCAACATACTAACATTTGTGCACTTATCATGGGGTGAGTTTGATTATCAACAAATCAAATTCATCTACCCTAGTGCTGATGCTAACATAATTCCAAACTATATAGGGACTTTGATAATTTAGGCATTGTTAGAGGATGAATCTGGACATTTAAAGAGTCCAGATTCCTTATTCCAAAGCCCTTTTTGGTCACCTATTTTATACCCTTAAGAGGGTGACTTTCAGCAACTAAACCATTGTTTAAGCACTTGATATGGGGTGAATTTGACCATTATGGAGGGTCAAGTTCATCTACCCTAGTGTTGTTTCATAACAATATCTAAATATCTAAAACCTGGAATAAACCAGTATTTCAGCATCTTTGTAGGATGAACTTAACCATGAGAGGTTAAGTTCATTACCTTTGATGCTATTTTTTC
>ML313992.1:31316-60519 GCA_005239505.1 Nicotiana paniculata | reverse complement strand
GCACATTCTTGTCACACAGGACTCCAGACGCTAACCTCCATTTCATCCACCCCACCCCAATACTGTGAGTAACATCCACGTCGATCTCCCCATCTCCCTTGATAATTGACCATAAGTACTTAAAACTTTGTCTTGAGGATGACCTATGAGTCAAGCCTGACTTCCACATCCGCTTCCCCCATCATGTCGTTGAACTTACATTCCACATATTCCGCCTTAGACCTACTCAACTTGAAACCTTTAAGCTCCAGGGCCTGCCTCCATACCTCCAGTCTCCCATTTACGCCGCCTCGCGTCTCATCAATCAGAACTATATCATCAACGAACAACATACACCACTGCACCTCTCCTTGGATATGGTGTGTCAGTGCGTCCATCGCCAAAGCAAATAACGTCAACATAGACCACCAAATAAATACAGAAACTTGAAGCAGAATGCCGATAAAACACAGAGTGATCAGCTTCAGGTGGTTGCTCCATATAAACTTCATCCTCAAGGTCACCTTGAAGAAAAAGCATTTTTGATGTCCAGCTGATAGAGAAGCCAATGGAGAACAATAGTCATGGATAGAAAAATGCGGACTGATGCTATTTTAGCCGCGGGAGAGAAAGTATCATGGTAATCGAGCCCAAATATTTGAGTATATCATTTGGCAACAAGACGGGCCTTAAGTCGATCAACCTGGCCATTCAGACCAACTTTGACGGCACAAATCCAAGGACAACCAATAGTAGATTTACCTGAAGGAAGAGGAATAAGCTCCCAAGTACCACTCGTATGTAAAGCAGACATCTCGTCAGCCAGTCTGTTGCCATCTTGGATTAGACAATGCTTCATCTGTACACTTATGGATGGAAACAAAGGACAAAGAAGATATAAAAGCATAATGGGGTGATGACAGATGATGATAACTTAAACCGACATAATGGGAATTAGGATTATATGTGGTCCGTATACCTTTCCGAAGTGCAATTAGTGTACTAGGAAGAGACAAGTCCGCAGTAGGAGCACGGTCAGGTGCAGGCCGTGAATCAGCTGGGCCTGATGCTGGATGCGCACGACAATGATAAGTCAAGAGTGGTGTACCTGTGGCTGGGGATCTAGGAGGAGCAACATTAGACACCTCAACGGTTTGTATGGGTAAGACTTCTGTGGTTGAAGGTGAAGGAGAAGCTATTGTAAACTCCTCAAAGGTCGATATTGGTAAGACCGCAGATATATCATGGTGGTCAGAAGAGGTAAAGAAGGGCTTAAACTCAAAAAATGTGACGTCAGCTGACAAAATGTACCTACGAAGATCAGGTGAGTAACAACGATATCCCTTCTGAACACGAGAATAAACAAGGAAGACACTAGGGATGGCAATGGGGCGGTGCGGGTGCGGGGCGGTGCGGGTTTGTAAATATGCGGGTGCGGAGCTGGTTAAAATAAAGGAAATTTAATTTTTGCAGGTGCGATGCTGGTGCGGGTTTGAGTAGTATTTTTACAAAAATTACAGCTTTTAAAGTTCTTACAGTTGTTGTTATGGAATTTATTCTCACTTTTCATTCATTTGTGATGGATGAATTAATAGGATATTTACTAGTATGAACAAAATGCTTTAATTTTTTCTGACAAGTTGACCTTTTAGTAAATAGATTTTGTAATTTGTTGTTATTATCTCCCTTCTACACAGGTTTTATAATTTGCTTTTTTGCTTTCGTACATGCTTCATCTGTTACTATTTTATATTCCTTTTCTTTACAAAATTATACTTCTTCAAAATTTAACTAGTGAAAAGACTTAGGTATTTGACATGTGAGAATAGAAAATCTAAAATCTGACTGAGGAATTTCTCATGTTAGCCCTTATTTTCTCACTTAAAATAAAATGAGAAAGACAATATATTAATTAAATTGTGGTGCTCAATACTCACTTTGAATGCTTGATTCTAAATCTAAATAGTTATTGTTTAATTTATGTATGCTTATAATTGATAAGCAAAAATAGAAACAAGACAAATTGAAAAGAAGAAAAAAATTTGTAGGGCGGGGCGGGGCCGGTGGACACGGGTGTGGTGCGGGGTGGGTGGATGCGGGTTAAAAGAACTATGCGGGCGGACGAGGCAGGTTGAGATTTTGCGGGTTAAGTTAAAACCTGCCCTGCACCCACACCGCCCCGTACGTCTTGCCATCCTTAGAAGACACACTTGAGAGCACAATGAGCTAACTTATCTTTCCTTGGGACTAAGTTATGAACGAAACATGTGCTCCCAAAAACACGAGGGGGAAGAGAGTATAAGGGTGACTGGGGAAACAATACGGAATCTGATTTTGGATCGCAGATAAAGGCATCTGATTAATCAAATAACAAGTTGTGAGAACTGCATCGCCCTAAAAACGCAACGGAACATGAGATTCAATGAGAAGTGTGCGAGCAACTCAATAAGCTGCCCATTCTTTCTCTCTGCAACTCCATTTTTCTGAGGGGTATAATGACTAGATGTTTGATGAATAATTCCTTGAGAAGTCATAAACTGCTTTAACTGAGAGGATAAATATTTTAAGACATTATAACTGCGAAAAATGCAAATAGAAACACCAAATTGATTTTTGATTTCAGCACAAAAATTCTGGAATATAGAAAATAACTCAGCGCGATCTTTCATTAAGAAAATCCAAGTACGTCTTGAATAATCATCAATGAAACTAACAAAATAACGAAATCCCAAGGTTGAAATGACTCTCAACACTTATGCGGAAAGGAGGCTCATGTATGTTTCCCAAGCTGACACAACTCACAATCCAATGTAAACAAACTAGGCACCATCCTATGAAGCTTGGATAAACTCGGATGTCCTAAACACTGGAGGATTTGTAACTAGACATGTTGTGGAGGATTGAGTGAGTTAAGGTAGTAAAGGCCTTCTGATTCACACCCTATTCCAATCGTTTATCCCGCACCGTGGTCCTGCATAAGAAAAGAATCATCAACAAAATATATACCACAATGGAGGGCACGAGTCAAACGACTAACACATGCAAGACTAAAAAGACATCCAGGGACATAAAGAACGGAATCTAGAATGATAGAAGATAGGGGATTAGCTTGTCCAACTCCATTTGCTTTAGTTTGAAACCCATTGGCTAAAGTAACACTGGGAAGAGATTGTGAATATACAATATTCGACAAAAGTAATTTATTACCGGAGATATGATCAGAAGCGCCTGATTCCGTGACCCATGGTCCAAGAGTACTAGACTGAAAACACAAGCAAAAAAATTACCAACAACAAAAGTATCAGTTTGAGCAACCGAGGCTACTTGTGAAGATGTCTGCTTACTTGCTCAATACTGAAGGAACTCGTTAAGTTAAAACCTGCCCCGCACCCACACCGCCCCGTACGTTTTGCCATCCCTAGAAGACACACTTGAGAGCACAATGAGCTAACTTATCTTTCCTTGGGACTAAGTTATGAACGAAACATGTGCTCCCAAAAACACGAGGGGGAAGAGAGTATAAGGGTGACTGGGGAAACAATACGGAATACGGAATCTGATTCTGGATCGCAGATAAAGGCATCTGATTAATCAAATAACAAGTTGTGAGAACTGCATCGCCCAAAAACGCAACGGAACATGAGATTCAATGAGAAGTGTGCGAGCAACTCAATAAGCTGCCCATTCTTTCTCTCTGCAACCCCATTTTTCTGAGGGGTATAATGACTAAATGTTTGATGAATAATTCCTTGAGAAGTCATAAACTGCTTTAACTGAGAGGATAAATATTTTAAGGCATTATAACTGCGAAAAATGCAAATAGAAACACCAAATTGATTTTTAATTTCAGCACAAAAATTCTGGAATATAGAAAATAACTCAGCGCGATCTTTCATTAAGAAAATCCAAGTACGTCTTGAATAATCATCAATGAAACTAACAAAATAACGAAATCCCAAGGTTGAAATGACTCTACTAGGACCTCATATTTCAGAATGAACTAAAGAGAAAACAAACTCTGCATGACTCTCAACACTATGTGGAAAGGAGGCTCATGTATGTTTCCCAAGCTGACACAACTCACAATCTAATGTAGACAAACTAGGCACCATCTTATGAAGCTTGGATAAACTCGGATGTCCTAAACACTGGAGGATTTGTAACTAGACATGTTGTGGAGGATTGAGCGAGTTAAGGTAGTAAAGGCCTTCTGATTCACACCCTATTCCAATCGTCTATCCCGCACCGCGGTCCTGCATAAGAAAAGAATCATCAATAAAATATATACCATAATGGAGGGCACGAGTCAAACGACTAACACATGCAAGACTAAAAAGACATCCAGGGACATAAAGAACGGAATCTTGAATGATAGGAGATAGGGGATTAGCTTGTCCAACTCCATTTGCTTTAGTTTGAAACCCATTGGCTAAAGTAACACTGGGAAGGGATTGTGAATATACAATATTCGACAAAAGTAATTTATTACCGGAGATATGATCAGAAGCGCCTGATTCCGTGACCCATGGTCCAAGAGTACTAGACTGAAAACACAAGCAAAAAAATTACCAGCAACAAAAGTATCAGTTTGAGCAACCGAGGCTACTTGTGAAGATGTCTGCTTACTTGCTCAATAGTGAAGGAACTCGTTATATTCCCCTTCAGATAAAGAAAATCCTTAGTTACATGTAGTCTCGATCTGGGCAACAATAACAAACTGCACGAGTGTGTCCTAGTTTATGACAATAAGAACATTTTCCACAGTGATGGTACGACTGCAGGTCACCGGGAAGGTATAGATCTTCCAAAATGACCTCCTCCTCGTCAATTCTCCATAGTTTGAGATGCCCGATTGTCCACTGTCTAGGATGCGAGAATAGAGGATTCAAGTGTCTGTGATAAGATCACTGGGTGACTTGGTGCTACAACAAGACGAAGTAATCGAGAGAGACAGTCGGACTAGCCAAAATCAGGAAGTCCAGCGAGTGTAAGAACTAGAAACATCTTTTGTCGTTGCTCTTGTTGCTTTTCAATACTAGCAGAAATTGGCATCAACCTATCAAATTCTTCCATGATTGCCTGTACTTGTCCCAAGTAAGTAGACATGTCCAATTCATGTTTCTTCAAGCTTGTCATTCGTGATATCATATCATAGAAACGGGATATGTCATTAGTGTATAAAACACAAGCCTTTTCCCAAACTAAATGACATGCCTGGACTGAACGAAACCAAGGCATCGACTTGGAATCAAAAGATCGTCATTGGATACTACATAACTGAGCATCGATCTTTTCCCATGGTGTTTTGGTCCTTCATCTCCCTCACTAACTTTTTTGGTTAAGTGGTCTTGAACACCTTGACCTTACAGCGTATATATTTATCGAGGTTAATATTTTTCTCTATTGTGCCTGCATGTCCATTGACATGACGAGTTGTTTCCGCTAGCTCTCATGTGACAAAAGAGAATAAACTAATTTTTCAAGACAACACTTCATTTTCTTGTGCATCAAACCTTGGACAAGCTAAAACAACTAAAAACATGACTTTCTTAATGAAAATTTTGATCTTGCAATTTTAAAAGATCATCTTTAGGCAGCAAATACTAACACTCATATTGCTTTATCATGTAGAACCAATTCTCATCAATACAAACAATATTATACATGTCAATGAAAATTCGATCATATGGTATACAGTACCTTCAAGCATTGATATGCAAAATTGGAAAGGAAAACTTTTAGTTTCTTTTCTTAAATGAGGCCTTATAACGTTTAACTGCCTTCGTATATCTCCATGATTTAAGTGCCTACCCAAATTTCGACATACACAATTGCTGGTGCATTTAATTACTAAATCAAGCAATTAAACTAAATCAATCAATTTAATTACTTTTGATAGTCTGGGTTAATTGAGTTATTATGCAAAGCCAATTACTTTCTTTAAGATTTGTGTCATGAACTTATGATTCCTAGCATTTAAGCTTCTGCAAAGCTTCTATAATTACTTTCTTTCAAATCAAGCATGTCAAGCCCTTGGCATATGAAATTAAGTAATCACAACTTATCTCTGACCGATTGTCAAGGTCCTATAGCAATGGACTTGTATACTTAACCCTCCGAGATCTATAATAATTGATTAAAATTGTTAACCCAACTACTTAAACCAATTCCTTAGTTGAGATCCTATTTGATCATTAATTGCTTCATATCCTTTTCACCATAAGCTCCATCAAACTTATCTAAACATTGGTATATGCCGTAAAGTTTGTAACTATAGTAGTAGGGAGTAGAAGAGCTTCCCTAAGCGTCATTCACATAAAACCCTAGACTTTGGATCTCGAAGGACACTTTGATTCTTGGGTAGACATCTAGGTTTAGGAAATATAGGGTGGTAGATGATGTTGATCCAACGTTTTCAACTTGAATCCATATTAGAAATCATACATTGGCTAGATTAGTAAAACCTTATATTGTTTTCCATCTCAAAATATATAGAAAATATATTTTTTTTATTTATAAGTTATTCTATTATTATCAATAATATTTTTGAATAACTAAACCTTTTATTTCTAAAAAGAAAAACAAAAATAATTTTTCAAAAAAAAGAAATATTAATTTGGCAATTTTTTTATTGTTTTTGTAATTTTAATGTTTTTGTTTTAAAATAATTTAAAAACTCCAACTTGACACTATTCTCTAATATGAATGGACAATTTTTTTAAATTTTTATTATAAAATGTTTTATCTTATTATTTGATAGAAACTTCGTTTTTTATTATAAATTTTATTTACTCACACCTCATTTTTCCCGAGGGATAGGGAGTTTTTTCAATTAAAGTGACATTATTCGAAATGGGATTGTTTATTCAGAGTCGCCACTTGGAATAATTATTATGGTGTCCCAAGTCCTCGGTTTATTGTAAATCCCAAATCGAGAAAATTAACTCTTCTTTTGGTCTGCGAACACAGAAGACCGGGTAAGGAATTTTGTTAACCTGGGATAAGGTGTGAGACACTACCGAGTTTCATGATTTTAGCACGGTCGCTTAATTGTTAATAATTGGCCTAATTATCTGATTTATTACATATTTGAAACCTATTGTGCTTTTAACCTTTTAACCGCTTTTAGTATTTATGGAATTAGTTTGAACAAGTCGCGATGTCGCGCACTCGTTTGTTTTTGTATACATTGCAAATCGCGTCACGTGAAATGCACCCGCGACTTACAACATGTTTATTTTATTATTATTTGAAGTTGTGATCGAGTCACATGAAACGCACAGTCGAATTAGGGATTACGTATCATGACTATGCCGCGGGAACCGTACCCATAGTGACAATGATTATTAAACCATGCCTAAAGCAAGCTACAATGTTCATGATTATTTCTTTCAAAGTTTGAGATCAATGCAAAATTCTTGGGATATGGATGAGTCTAGTAAAAGAAATGTGTCTTTAACTACTAAATGTCGGTATAACCAAATACGTTACAAATGAATTCATTGCTAATAAATTATTCATATAATCTATCCAAGAAAATCACAAAATTGAACTAAACCAATGTTCGACCTTAAACTAAGCTATCAGGTCAATCAAAGTTCGGCCTAGTAGTCCTAAAGCCCATCAACGATTTCAGAAAATAAAAACTAATCTTAGTTAACTAATATTTAACAAAGACTCCAATGATCTAAACTTAAATGAAATGGGCAGGCTTAAACCAGTCTAAATCAAGATGTACAACACAAACGAAAGAAAGACATAATTAACTTCAAAGTTACAAATCCAAATCAGATACATAACTTCAATATGGATTAATCACGAACGTGACTACTGTGAGTACTTTTGAAGCTTAACAACATGCTTCTTAAGATCTTATCACAAGCAAATAGTAGGCGAGGCCTAAATTCTTTCCACATTATCACGCAAAAATCTACTGGGCTGATAATCAGGATTACTCAACAAAATCAAAGACCAAATCAAGGATTTTATTATTAAAAAAAACGTTGAGTTACATGAACTTACCTAGCTTGAGAAAAGAGGGGAGTACTACAGCTCCCAAATAAAGGCTTGAAGAAGCAAGGAAATCAGCTACGGAGCTCAGCAAAGCGGCAATGCAGCAGTAACAATCCCACACGTGTACAGCTGAGGATGAGAAGCAATGAAATCAGCAGCTAAATTTATCGAGTGGATATTGTCGAGAGAGAGAGGAGTCGATTGGTTTGGTTGTAGAAGAGGATCTTCGGAGAAAATGGGAATGGGGAGGCGGTGCTAGGGCTTTTTCAAGGGTCAGAAACTTGATCTCTTAGAGAGGATTTGGGTGTTTAAGGGGGAAAATGGGGGAGGGAAACAATACCGTTTTGATTGTGAAGGTGGTTGGGACTGGTTAGCGGGATTGGGTTGGAGCGGACTTGTGGGCAATTGGGCCACTGAAATCGTAGCCCACTTCCATTGAAGACCATGAGCCCAAACTTCTCTATCTTTTACGTATTTCATATGTAGCCACCAATTAGCTACATCACATTTAAAGCTTAAATTGCAAAGTTAACCTATTTTACTAATTTATCTATCAATTAATTTATTAATTACCTTAACAATGTGAACTAATAAAAGAAGTTATTAATTTAAAACCAAAAGCTAAAATGTAAAAATGACATAGGGTATTTTTGTGATTCTATGTGATTAAATCCTAACAAAAAATGCAATTAAAATCTAAATGCTATGAGATGAAGCATCAAACATGAGTACGTACGAAACAAACTAAGTAAAAATATAGAAAAATAATTTAAATCTATTTTTTAAAATTTTTAGGAGTAATTTTATATTAGAGCTAAAGTTAGGTGCTCATAATTAGTTTATAGAAATATAAAAAAAATAATCAATAACTAATTATTTAATAAATAACTAAATATTAACTACTTTTTCATATGACTTTATTCTAGGCTGCCACTTGCCCCAACGAGAGGATTTTTTCCTCTCCTTTTAATAATAAGTATGGATATAGATTCGTGTATGCTACTTTCATTTTATAGAATAATAGAAGATACATATTTTTTATATTTTTATTCTCAATAATTTATGAATAAATAAATTTTTTATTTTTATAAAGAAAAACAAAAATTATTAAACAACAAAGAAATTTTAAATTGGAAGTTTTTATTGCTTTTTATAATTAAAATCTCAAACTTGAGTACTCTCCAATTTGAATGGAGTGCTTTTTTTTAATTATAAAACAATTATTTTATTATTTTATAGATATTTAAATTCTAAAACAATAACCAATAACTAATTATTAATTAAATAACTAAGTACTTTTGCCATGTGACCTTTTTTTTAGGTTGCCACTTGGCTAAGGAGATGGTTTTTTCTCCTCTTTTAATAATATACTAGTAGTTGTACCAGCGCGATGTGCAGTTAATATTAGATCGTATTGCTTTAATAAATTTCAATTGTCATCTTATTTGCCAATATTATATACCCAATAATAAAACCTCTATTAAATTAAAGGGAATTATATAGTTATTGAATAATTTTTCTGTCGTGCGATGCGCGGTCAGTATTAAAAAAATATTAATTAAGTTAAATTATGACCGGGTTTGTTTGAACATATTAGATCGTATTACCTTAATAAATTTTAATTGTCATCTTGTTTGTCAATATGATATACCAACGAATTTTTTATTAAATTAAAGTGACTTATATAGTCATTGAATAACTTTTTTATTCTATATTTTTCTTTATTCTATTATCAATATTAGTATTTTTACATTTGTAATATAAATTTTTTATTAACATATTATTATTTTTAATATTTTTGTTTGCTCGCTTTCTTTTTGTAATATAAGAGAAGATATATATGTTTATTAATATTGAAATATTTTTTATTTTCAGAGCAATCTTCAGAGATTCAATCCACCATTTCTTTTTTTAGTGGTATCTTCACTAAAATATTTTTTAGTGGTATATTTACAAATAGATTTATATATTGAAATTATATAATTACATTGAATACATGAAGTATAGCAGGTCATCTATAGTGCAAATACATATGAATACATACTGCAGATATGTTTGAATACATATATACATCTTAATACATAAATTATCTTAATTAAAAAAATATATGAATACATTCTACAATACATTAAATACATACTGCTGAATATATATTGCTGGACAAAACAGTGAAACAAAGTGAAGCTTTGAAATTATATAATTACATTGAATACATTTAAATACAGTGAATATATTTAAAAAGTAAAAAAAAACTAAAAACAGTGAATACAATGAAATACATGGAATACAGCGAGATACATTGAAATATAATGAAAAAAAAGGTAACAGACTCTTCAAGTTCCTCATTCCCAAACTCCGTACTCAATCCACCGATATCTAGGCCACCGACATGTGGGGCGTCGCCGCCGGTTAAATGAAGACAGTTGTTGAACAAGCACCAATTTAAAGGATCAAACAGAAACTAGAGACAGAACTTCTTCAGATCTCACAAGACAAACATGAACAAACAATGCAAAATCTAAGAAAATTTTAGAACGTGTAACATAACTGTGTGAAAAAAATCGCCGGTCGGAGGAGGGGGTTAGGGGTGATACAACAGTGAAGGAGGGAAGTGATCACCGGCCGGATCTGTCGTTGGCGGAACACAGCCCCAACTAGGATTTCTAAAAGTAGGGAGGAAAAAATCGGGGAAAAAAAGAGAAGAAAGAGGAAAGAGAAAGGAGGAGAGAGGGAAGAGAGAAGGAGAGAGAAAAAATAATACACAAAGTATTTAATGACTTAAAGGTAAGAAGTGGTCATAAACAGATATTTTGCTATAAAAATTAAAAGGTAGCTTTAGGAGATAATTTTTTTTTTTAAATATTTATTTATAATAAATAAGGTATCAACATTTGCTATAGGAAGTAAAATTTTCAAAAGGATATTACAAGGCATTACATAGATTTTGAAACTTTGGATAAAGTGGCTATATATAACTATGATTAAGTGATGTGCATTATCACTTTAAAACTTTTAGCTGATAAGATTAAATAGCTTTATTTGGTGTAAATACTAGTGCAAATAAGTGCTATATATCTATATCTATCTATCTATACTATATTAAAAGTACGAAGATTCTTAGCAAAATATCGTTCGTCTTTTTTACACTTTAAAAATAGATTTTACATCGAATATAATAGTCATTTATAATAATTATTTTCTAATATTTAGGATTTCAAAATCAACTAAAACTTGTGTATTTTATTATTCCTTATTTGAACTATGTAATAATCCTAATATTTCAACCAAGAATCACATTTTCGAAGTGTGTTGCCTTCGTCAAACGACTTTGCAATTGAAAATTTCCTTAAAACATTCTATATAACTAATAAAGAAGATACCCATGGAGTCGTAATTTTTTTGAAATTCTTATTACAGAGGATGAATTGAAGGATGCCATTAATTTTTGAGGTAAAGAATCTATATGTATCATTGTCAATAAAATTTACATATTTTACTATTTTAGATATAATATTTTAATTCGGGATTCTCACCCGTTTTATACATGAATTAGTTTTTATTCGTTACAACTTTGATGCAGTAATTATTATGTTCTTAAAAGTTTAATTAGAAAGTATATAGTTTTCCAATAATTTTATTAGTAAATCATTCTTTATTTGAATTAGGTAGGAAATTCTAATATTTAATACTTTAAATTTAATTAAAAGTTTATCTTAAAATAATATAAAAAAAAAAAATTTAAAAGCATTCTAACAGGAACCACAAGAATTTATTTTTATAAAACGTGTTGAACATATATATTCCTCAATCATGACTGGTAATATAATTAGTGTGATATGGTTATGTGATATGAATTCATGGTTGAAAGCTAGCAATAGAAAACTACTTTTTCAATACGTTAGTAAAATTCATACTAAGTAAATAAAAGTTTGCATTAAATGAGGCATGTATGCCCAACGTACCCATATATTTACGTTAAAATTATACTATTGATATCATGCAAGTTATTTTTATTAGGAATGGTTTTCTATGCTAAAACAAAGTACAAGTGAAATTAATAATGTGAATTTTCATAGAGAATTACAAATGAAAAGATTGTGAATTGTACTTTTTTATTTTTCAGTATTAGTTCAAATTGACTTATTTACAAATTTCGTATAAGATTTTTGGATGACTGCGTTCTATAAAAAAATATTAGTTTGAAATTCTAACTCATATCAATAAAACAATATTCTAAAACATATATTTTCAGAAACAAAAAAGCAGAGTATGTCTATAAAACTTTTTCATAAAAATGTTTTCTAGAGAATATAAATGATTAAAGTATTCCTTTTCATTTCAAATCGAACTTACTTTAAAAGAAGGCCAATTTAAAAATGAATTTTAAGCTGATATATTGACTGAGATGTTTGAGAACTTATATGGAGCATAGTTTTTCATTCATCGAACTAATTAAATATGATCAACTATTATTATTTTCAAGAACTTAATTTTTTTTTAACTTTTATTTTATAATGTAAACATAATTTTTTATATTATTTTTGTAATTTTTAATATTTTAAGTTCTCGAAATGGAGTACACACGCAACGCGCACACCATAAGATTAGTTTATCTAAAGTAGTATTGTAGTTGGTGACACCAACTTGGTATAAATATAAGTTTGCGAAGGCTTGAATGTCCAACATTGACTGATATTCCAAAATTCGAAGAGTTTTTGTTGAGGGTGATAACTCAAACGTAAAAATCCTTACATGAATTTGGGGAGAAATTCAAAAATAGCCAGATTTACTAGTGGTCATTCAGTAATAGTTACAGTTTCAAAAGTAATTAAAATTTCGTCACTTTTCATGTAAAGATAAATCTAAACAAAAACACTATTCAAAATCCGAGAAACATTCCAGCATAATATACTGAAACTCCGGCATAATATACTGGAGTTCCAGTATAATATACCGGTCCAGCATAATATGCTGGAAATTCATACACGTATGCTCCAATCTCCAGTATATCATGTTGGAACTTTCCGCGTGTTGGAGTTCCAACATATTATGCTGGAAATTCATACACAGGTGCACCAATTTTCAGTATATTATGATGGATCGGTCCGTGTTGCAGCAAAATATTTACTGTTTTTCAATAACATTATAAATGCTGACTATTTTTGAATGACCAGTTCAAAAAATGACTAGCTCATACTATTTTTACATGAATTTGCTCTTAACTGTCGAGTCCTCGCAGGGGCAACCCGAATGGCTTGGGTTAAAAAGGAGTATGGGGCTGTAATATCTTTTTGTTTTATTTTTTCCAGAGCACCATAAAAGTATAATTTAAAATTCATTGATATATTTTACAAGACAAAAAGGACTAAAAGATCTCAAAAGAAGTATTTTTCTGAGAAATGAAAATATGAATATGAGCACTAATTTTATGTTAAATTAATTGAATTACTAAAAAGGAAAAATAATTAAAAATTACATTTGCATCTAGTAGATTATTTGAATTCGGGAAGATATTTTATTTCCTGTTTAAGCTACTGAAAAGATTGTTTTGTGATATAGACATTAAATAATGACATCATATTTAACTAATTTAATGTGTTCGCGCGGAAAAAAATTGCTCTTTTTTCTGGTAAACTCGTTTGTACCATATGGATATTGTTGCTCGTGTCAAATAATATCAATTCCTAAAATCTTTTTTAAAAAAAAAATATTTTCTTAAACTTCTTTAAAAATGTTTTTACTTTGTTTATTTCAACTCGATAACATTTTTTCTTTTGCGTAAAGTTTGACATTTTATCTTCAACAAAAATCACTCTCCTGAAGTTGTTATTTATCTTTTTTTAGTTGGTATTTCTGCCTCCCTTATTTTTTTGTTTTCATTTTATGTTGTTAAAAAATTAGTCAACACCTCAGTTACATAAATTTAACTCACAATAAAAGTTCTAAAATAAATTTCATATTCATTTTCCTTTATAGTTATTTTTTTCAAATGCTCATGAGAATTTGATACAAAAAATAAAATAAAAGAGTGATAAAAAGTTGAAGCTGCCAGACTACTAAAGAATAAGTTCCGTCCTCAAACTCTTTTCCTTTCCATCTGTACCAAGTCCGAAAGATTTGACTGTGCAAAACGATATGTTGACAACAATCCAATAAATATATGACACATGTGTTTATAAATATTAAATATAATTAACGTTAAATTATAATTAAATGATAAATATTCTCGACTTAATTCATCACTTAATCATGAAAATTAGTTTGATTGTGTGTAAATGCTCGATTTGGTTAAAAATTTAGCGTGCAGAACCTCTTATTTGGAGGAAATCACCTAAATTTTCTTATTTTTGCTTCAATGTTGTACAACCACGAAACACTGCAACACATGCATAAATATGGTAACATATGATAAATCAAGTATTACTTAACACGTTAAAGAGGCAGAAATCAGTCAATTTTAGTGAATAGCAACCAAAAGAAAATGGAAAAATGGTGTAACTTCCTTGGCCTCGAGGAGTGGTGAGCGCCTAACGAGTGACAATGGTTCAGTCCGACTGCTAATTCAAGTTACCTTTCAAACAAACGAGATTCCGCATCTACTTATTTCGGTCTTCATAAAAAGTCTTCCATACTTTGAATACAGCCGAACTTCCTGCCCATCGAGTACTTTTAATAATGTATTGGCATAGGCGTTCTCCGTCTCAGTGTAGGAAGAATACCCGCTACTCTCCTGCTGTGGCTGGTGAAATTCATCGAAGAGCCATATGTCGTGGTAAAAGTGTGCCTCGGTCCGACGGAAAAGATTTTCTGAATGGGGGTAAAAGAACTTGGGATTGTCGATCTCTTCTTTAAAGATTGGGATGAGTCGATGTCGGTCGATGGTGTAAAAACACTTCCTGATGTCGAATTCCAAAAACCAAATTATTTGTTAGCATCATTTTTCCCTCTAATTTTTGTGTTAAAAATTCATATATCACTCCAAGTATAGACTAAGAATATTCTTTCCCTTCTATCTCAAGATCTGATTATTCTTAAGTGATTCTAGAAATAAAATTTCTATTTTGTTGTTTGGATTATCAGCATCCCCTTCTTAGTTTTATCCTCTTTCTTCCCTTTTGATTTCACCTTAGGTTTTTTTACCTATACTTAGTTGCGCACTTGTTCCAAAATTTACCGCTATATTAAACATTAATTTATATTAGCGTTAATGCAATGAGTATTTAGGATCTCCACTTGTTGCACGTTTATTAGCATTAATAAAGTATTGATTAGCAGAAATTTCTTTTTCTTTTTTATTTTGTTACTTGGAAGACTTTCATTGTTTAATGTTATTAACAGATAAGCTTGATTAAAAATTTTCTTGCTCGTTGAATTAGTTATATAAGCAATTACATTTCGATGGTAGGGTATCAAGATAAAAATAGGATAACGTCCATTAGGCGTGAAAAATTCATTAAACCATCGATATATATAACTTAAATTTTAGCTATATACAAAATAACCTTTTGTAAAAGATTGAGCTACTAGGAACTATCCTCAAAAGTAAAAAGACAACTATTTTAATCGGCAAACAATAGATCGACGGGAAATCTGATTTTGTAGTGTATTATAAATGTTATTTTACTAATATGACATTTTTCACATGAGATTACTAAATAATAACACACATTACAAAAAATAAAATTAGAATTAATTACGAACTTTGTCGCTAATCTATCGCTAAATTACTCGTAGCTAAAAGAATTTCTTGATATTATGTCGCTAATCCGTCGCTACTTTTTTTTAAGTAATAACAAGTGGTGTGTAAATTAAAAATAAGACATGAGATTTTTGTTGAGACAATTATTATTATTATTTTTAATTCAAATTAAAAGTGGACTATGAGATCATTTCCGAAGTGAGATCCAAAATATATCAAGGACTCATCTACAATATAATGTAGCCACAATGATAGGGAAAACGGTTATTGTATATTCTTTATAGATTTGAGATAGATCTTGAGTCTTACTACAAAGCAGCTTCTTTCCTTACTTAATGTCTTTTTACCTTTTCAGTAATAGTCTCTAATATTCCTTAACTAAATGTCTTTTCACCTTTTCACTACTCTCTAATATTTCGTTTCTCTCTTATTATTTACTTTCTCTATTCCTATCAATAGTTTTTTTTCCTACTCATTTACTATAATTTTTTCTGTCTCTTATACTGCCTCTAGTGACCTTCTCTCTTCCTTTTTTCTTATTCTAGGGTTTTTAGATTCAACCATCTTCTCCTCTCTTTCTTGAGTTTATAATTAAGCTCTTGTTTTCTTGGGATTTTTATCTTATATGGAAGCTGATAATCAAGAAGAGAATCATGAGTTAAAGAGCACAAAGAGATCTCTTCAAGAAATTAATAGATCTTGTGAAAAAGCTGTTTCTAGTGGTGATAAGAGTAGTATAAAAGAGAAAATAAAGATGGCAAATCTTGAAGAGGTTGTTGAGGAGGAGGAAGAAAAAGAAATCTTGAAAAGAAAGGATCATATATGTAGTGAGTGTGGAAAACAGTTTAGCTCAGGAAAAGCTTTAGGAGGTCATATGAGCAGTGCACATGTTCAAGCAAATAATAGAGAAGAATCTTGGAAAAATAAACAACTCAAAGTCAACAATTATGGTCAATCTTCAAAGAGATCAAGAATCTTGGTAGAAGAAGAAGATGGGGTTAAGAAAATAACATGTGATCTTTGTGGGAAGAATTTTCCATCACAAAAATCTTTGTTTGGTCATATGAGAAGTCATCCTGATAGAGATTGGAGAGGTATGAAACCTCCTAATAACAAAGACAACTTCAAAAATAAAGGGGTGTTAGTTTTTCCAGCTAATAATTCCCTTGATTACGATGATGATGATGATGATAACGACGATTATTTTCTTAATACTCAAGAGCACAAAGAATTACATGAGATTGAATCAGCTAGCAAAATTGAATCAACTAGTAATATTAATGTTGCACCTGTTTTTCCAAAGGTTGATTTAAAAGATTGTTTGAAGAGCTGGGCTGTGAAAGATAAGCGAGGGCGATCCGCCAAATTATCATCAATCTCAAAGTCAGATGATAAAGAACTTCAAGATGCTGTTCATCAGCTCATAAGATTAGTCAATGGTGTTAACAACATTAATTCTCCGAAAAATCGCCACACAAAAACCGAGGAGTTAGAAGTCATGTATAGCAATTCAGTCACTCCAGATCTTCCATTGAAGGATAAAGCTAAAGGCAAGAGAAAGGCTGATGATATAGAGGATGATTATTGTTCTGGCATTGAATCAAAAGATTGTTTCGTCATGGCTAACAACAAGAGATCAAGGCCTGATCAGAAGCAACAACAACAAACTCAGTGTGATTCTACAAGTGAAGTCTCGGGAATGCCAGATCAGAAGCAGCATATTAAAAATGTAACACCGGGGAAAAAAATGTGTAGCATATGTGGCAAGATTTTTACTAGTCACCAAGCGTTGGGAGGTCATAGGTCAAGTCATAACAAGTTTAAGATGACAATCGTGAATACGATCGATCAAGAAGCTAAGATAAAATCTGCAGCACAAGATGATGGGTCCGAGATTAATATTGATAATGCTAGTAAAGTTCTTGATTTTGATCTTAATGAGTTGCCTGATGTAGATGATTGTTATAGATAGAAATAAAAGCACATTCGCTGAATTTACAAATTAGGGTTTTTCTCATTTTTTGGGTCTTTTGCTCAGATCAATATGGCGCCCTCGCCGGGCGTCATTTCCGGACCTAGCAGCAGACGGGCGGGCCGTGCCTGAATTCAGACCGGACCAGACTCTTCTTTGTTTGAGCTGCGCGTTGTTTAGGATTTTTGTTATTATTATTGAATTAATGGCTAGCCTTCTCCGTTGGAGCAATACAAGTTTTATTTCTTATTGAAATTTTCTTCTTTTATTTTCTCACAGAAACAATAGAAGGTAACCAATTGGGTTTTAGTCTTCGCAGCTAAGGTTGATTAATACATTCTTTAATTAGTTGATTTATTTAGATTTTCTTCCTTTTTAACTCCTCCAATTTACAAAATGAGACCTTTTCTGTTTTAATTATTTTAGGAAAAGTTTTTATCAAGAAAATTGATACCGGGGTTTTTGAACTATCCAGTGATGAGATTAGTATACTTATTAGATTTACACCATGTAAATATATAGAACTAGAAGAGGGGTGAGTTATCTATTATTCCAATTACACTTTGAAGAGTTTTTTTTTTAATTATTCCAATTACACTTTAATGATTTTTCTATTATTCCAATTACGCTTTTATGAGTTTTCTATTATTCCATCTACTTATATTTTCTTCCAATGTTTAGGAAAACAAAGATCATTCTTCTTTCTAGTTCCATCAAATAATTCAGTAAAAACTACGTTTAAGTTTTGAAACAGTTAAAAGAAAACGATGAAACGATTGAATAGAGATGTAAAACAATTAGGGTTCAAAGACTTCAATATATATATATATATATATATATATATATATATATATATATATATATATATATATATATATATATATGTGTGTGTGTGTGTATATAACTTGAGCTAGACCATGCGGTGGTTATCCACATAAAAATCAGCGTAGGTTGTAAAATATTTGGTTGGGATTTGAGGAGTCAACACATAAAAATCAAAACTAATTAATACAACTCAGTTATTCTTTTTTGCTTATCTCAAAAACAACATCTGCATAAATTATGTGGTAGTCTAGTATATTATTTTATGAATGAAAAATGTGGGATAAGAATGGAAATAGTAGTGTACATAGATTAAAAATGCTAAAAACAAAACTAACCTCATAATAATAAAAATATTCTTTTGTTTAAAAAGCAAACAAAATGTTTAAATTGTACATTGTATACTAATTTGTAATATATCAAACCAAACATTCATTAACAAATAATCCCTATACTATTTAATCCTTTCATTATTAATTCATATATTTGCTTCCGACATTACAATCCGTGCATTATTACTTTTTTTTGATTTCTCATCCGATATTCGGTACCTACATTGAGGCCCGACTAATTCAGATTCGCGCTGGAAAGTCCCACATTGAGAGGTAAAACGCTCCCTAACAAAGGCGACTTCATACCCAGGGGCTCGAACTCGAAACCTTTGGTTAAAGATGAATGAACACTTATCACTCCACCACAACCTTGTTGGTGGTGCATTATTACTAATCTTGCATAACTCGTGCCTACACTAAACGATCCATATTTGTATAAATGGGCTCAACAATAACCATTGACTCGTTAAGTGAAGTTAAAAAGAAGCTAAACCAAGACTAGTACTGTCGACAAATGAGATATATCAGATCAAGCATTATCTTTGTGCCATTAGTTCTTATATCCTTATTTAACACCTCTATCTCACATCATAGCCTTCACTCATGATACTACAATTGTACAATTATCATTTCATGTTAATTTTTTAAAATTAACTTGTATAAAATCACATCTAAAAGGCTTGAAACATCATGCTACAATAGCCCGATATGAGAGCCAACAGAAAATGAATTGAGTTCTAACCTTGAAAAGTCATAGAATGTACGACATGTTGTGCTTCCGTAATAAGATATTGGCAAAATCCATAAGCGGCCCCTTTAAGTTGGCTCCGCCTTTTATTTTGGCACCCCAACTCAGACCTGTTTCATTTTGACACTCCAATCCTTTATATCATGTGTCATTTAAACACAAAACACTGACCTGTCACATTGAGTGAACTTCGTCGCCCAAGTCGCGCGTGAGACAGAAAAGACTCCCTTTCAATGCAATTACTTATTATCGTTGGAGACTGTCACGACCTCAAAACCAACCTGGTCATGATGGCGCCTATCGTGGAACTAGGCAAGCCAACTTACTACGCATAACATGAGGAGCTTTCCATTTAATTTAATACAATCTGATATTTCATAAAATTTCCATTTTTAACATTTCAAAATAAATAAAGATACGTAAAGCATTACAACTCTGCCCATAAATCCGGAGTCATCAGTCATGAGCAACTAAAAAGAAAATGTGAATTTTGTTACTGTTTTCCTTAATACAACCAGTCTGAGAATGTAAATACTAAAGGAATAGGAAGGAGAAAGCAAGGTTGCGGACGCCGTGCAGCTACCTTGCAAATCTCTGATAAGCTCCAGAGAAATAAATCAGCTCTTACTTAGCTCTGACACCTGGATCTGCACACAAGGTGCAAGGAGTAACGTGAGTATACCAAATCAGTAAGTAACAAGCTCAAACTGTGGGCTGGGAGGTAATGACGGACTAAATCTCCGTGTTTACAACAAAATCCTTTAAGCAACAATGTAGATATGCTTGCAGTATAATAAAACAGTTCAAGTAATATGATAAATGCAACTCCGACAGTTCAGGATATTTATGACACAAATTATAGTAAATGCTAATGCGTCAACTGTATAAAATGCACAATGAGCTCCCCCTCTCAGATACACGTCCACTCAGTACTGTATATGGCTCGCATGGCCCAGGGAAGATCCATCTCAGAATATATATATATACACATTAGACAGAAGTCACTTAGTACTGAGGAAGGCTGATCCAGCCCTATGGATAAGATCCATCTCCAGATAAATGTTACATCTCACAACCACTCGGTACTGTATATGGCTCGACGGCCCAGGGAAGATCCATCCCATAATACGTATACACATCACTGACATCAATCTCTCAGTACCGAGGAAAAAACATGCCAATCTAGCCTCATGGAGAAAATCCATCTCCGAATATAAACACTTCGGACAAGATCCATGTCTAGGGAAGATCCATCCCTCAGATATCATTACGCTCACTGGGGGTGTGTTACAGACTCCGGAGGGGCTCCTACAGCCCAAGCGCTATCATAAGCCCGATCCAAGCATAATCAATATAACATGCTGCGGCGCGCATCCCGATCCCATAACTATCACTCAATATCAGGCTCTCGGCATCACTCAGTCATCACTCTCCAGTCTCGCTCACATAGGCTCACAATGCATGAACTAGACCGAATCAATGATATAACGTGCAAATCAACAATTATCGAGACTGAGACATGATATGATATGCTATGATAGGACTGAGTATATAATATCAACGAAACACATGAGATGATAGAAATAAATGACCCTCGAGTCCCAACAATATCGGCGTAAAGCCTTAACATAATATTTAGCATAATTTCCAATATCTTTACTTTAATCACAATGATAAAAGCACAAATATCAACAAGAAAGAACCACTAAACGGTGCCATGGAATGAACTAGGTCACAAGTCTCACGGTGCACACCCGCACGCCCGTCACTTGATATGTGTGTCACCCAATTCTAATCACATAACATGTAGTTTGGGGTTTTGAACCCTCAGAACCAAGTTTGCAAGTGTTACTTACCTCAATCAATCCAAAACTCTACTCCGCAATGCCCTTGCCGCTCGACTTGGCCGCAAATCGCCTTGAATCTAACCAAAATCAGTATTATATCATTAATATATGCTAAAGGAGCGAAGCCCACATCAAAATTATCAAATTACATCACAAATCCCGAATTCGGCCAAACCCGACCCCCAGGCCCACGTCTCGGAATCCGATAAAAATCACAAAACTAGAATCCTTACACTCTCACGAGTCCATACATACCAAATACATCAAAATCCGACGATAAATGACCCCTCAAATCCTTAAATCAAAGTCTTAAATTTCCAAGACCTAACCCCTCAAATTATACCATTAAATCCCACAATTTCATGATTAAACAGTAGAAAAATCATCACAAACACAATAATGAAGCCCAAGTAACTTACCCAATTGATAGCCTTCGATTTCCTCTTAAAATCGCTGCTCAAAAGCTCCAAGCCATCCAAAAATGGTGAAGAATGATTGAAAATTCATGAAGGCACCCTTTTATACTTTTTGTCCAGCGATTACCGCACCTGCGGAACATATCTTGCACCTCGGACCCGTACCTGTGGTCCCAGGTGCGCACCTGCGACCATGACTTAAATCCCGACTTCCGCATCTGCGACCGTCATCTCGCACCTGCGGGCTCGCAGGTGCGACCAAAATACTGCATCTGCACTCCCAGGCCAGCCTTCCTTTTTCCGCATTTGTACATGGCCCACCGTACCTGCGATCATCACACCTGCGGCTCCCCATCTGCAGGTGCGACCAAACTAGTAAACTGGCACCAGCAACATCTTTGCTGCATTTTCCAAGTCCAAACCTCCGTTAACCATCCGAAATTAATCCCGAGCCCCTCGAGGCCTCAAACAAATATACCAACACGTCATATACCATCAACCGAACTTAGTCGAACCTTCGAATCACTCAAACAAAACTAAAACACCAAATCAACCTCAGATTCAAGCCTAAGAACTTAGAAACTTCCAAATTCCACGAACGACGTCGAAACCTACCAAATCACCTCCGAATGACCTGAAATTTTGCACACAAATCATAAATGACACTACGGACCTACTATAACTTTCGGAATTCCATTCCGACCCCGATAGCTAATTTTTCACTACCTACCGAAAATTGCCAAAAATCCAATTTCGCCAATTCAAGCCTAATTCTACCCGGACCTCCGAATAAAATTGCGAACACACATCTTAATCCCCAAATCACCTAATGAAGCTATCTGAACCATAAAATCCACATTCCGGGGTCATTTACCCATAGGTCAACTTTCGGTTGACTTTTCCGACTAATTCACCAACTTAGGAGACTAAGTGTCTCATTCCTCTTGCAACAATCACTACGAACCCGAGCCAACCGACCCAATACAATATAAAAGAGATGAACAACACATAATAAAGCAGAAAATAGGTAAACGAGGCTAAACTCTCGGAACGACTGTTCGGGTCATTACATGAGACCCATTTATACCCCACTTCTTCCTTCCCTTTCTCTATTATCGGATGTATAAAAGCCCTAATTATCCATAGATCCATCTCCATGAATATTCTAAAGGCTGATTTTTTCTATAATTTTCTAAAGCTTAAGTTGAGATTAATAGAAAAGTGAACCTTATTCTTCTCTCTTCTTCTTCTTCTTCTTCTTCTTCTTCTTCTTCTTCTTCTTCTTCTTCTTCTTCTTCTTCTTCTTCTTCTTCTTCTTCTTCTTCTTCTGTAATTTCTTCCGTACTTCTTCTTCTTCTTCTTCTGTGATTTTAAGCTTGAACCCATAGCCATTGTAGCTATGTTGGAAGGAGCAGAAAGTTCTCAAAAAGGATTGGATATTTGTTTTGTGGTTTTAACGCAAAATTGAGAATTTCATGGTCCCCTAAAAATCCAGGTCGATGATTTTATGGGTGTAAATTTGACAAAGTAAGTTGGCCATCTATTTGCACTTAAATCTGATAAATTCTTGGTTTTAGTTTGTTAGAAAAAATCTATTTTATCCTATTTTGAAGGATCGAGTACTTAGATAGTATGACGAAGATTTTCCCGATCAAGCGAAGAGGACCATTAATGGTTTACTGAAAAGGGTCAAAGAAAATAATGCAAAATTGGCTCGGGTAAGGAAGAACTGAATTTTTGTGTTTGTAGTTGTGTTCATCACATGGAATTGTTTGGTTGTACCTTCATATTGTTGAAAGATGGTAGTGTGAATGTTAGTTTTTGGGTGGATTTTACGTACTGATTATGGGAATGTTTTAAGAAGTGGATTATGGTAGTGTGAATGTTTTGGTTGTTCCTTTGTATATGTACTGCTTAAATTTCAGTAGCAAGTCAACATAATATGTATTGATTTTGTTCCAACATAATTTATTCCTTTGTATATGTACTGATTTTTGTGTTTTGCAAACTATAGAATTGCAGAAATACACAATAGAATTTGCACAATAGAATTTCACAATAGAGTTCCAACACAATTTGTACAACAGAATTTGCACAACAGAATTGTAGAAATACACAATAGAATTGCAACTGAAACATGAGAAAAACACCAGAAACAGAACAGAAACAGAATGATTCCAACAAATCTTCTTAAACTGCTTAAACAGAATAGAAACAGAACAAAAATAGAATGATTCCAACAAATCTGCTTAAACTGCTTAAACAGAACAGAAACATAATGATAAAAAAGAATGACAAAACATATATGCTTTTACATAATTCATCAAATCTGCCTGCAACTGGAATAAAATTTATGCTTGCAACTGGAAATAACAAATCTGCTTGCAACTAGAAATAACGAATTGGAATTTACTTTTAAGCTACTGAATAGAAACATAACAGTTGCAACTGCAAACAGAATTCCAACCTTAAACAAGTGGCTGCTGTCTTACATATCAAATACCAAAAAACATTAAACAAAAGATTCAACAACCTTAACGTAACTAGTCCTGCGACATAAACAAAAGTCTTCTAAAGCTGGGATTCCTGGTTGCACTCCATTGGTTGACTTGAAGTCTTTCGATTCCTGGTTGCACTCATCCTTGAAGCTGGGATGTTGTAACTGATTTTTTCCCTTTTTATTTTAGACCATTAGGATTAAATCCAATATCAATGTTTGTTGTAGATGCATCTCTAAATGTACCACATGCTATAACTCTTTTAGAAGGTGCACCAGACTGCAAAATAATAAAATTAGCAATTGATATATAAAAGAAAGAAACAGAGGTACATGCCTCTTTTATAAAGGTGCACCAACTTATATTCAATATGCTTCTTCTAGTCATTGTGTCTTGATAAATGCCAAAACCTGACTGTCTAGGCCTTTTATACCCTGCTGCCTGTTGAGTTTCATGTGCTTGTTGTATATTTGAGCTTACATTGCTAGTACCCCTTCCTCCAATAGCAGCGGCAGCAGATCCAAAATATCCCCTTCCTAGGCCTAGATCTCTGCCTCTTCCTCTTGATGTAGACTGATTTTGACCACTTCTTCTTACAGCAGATGTGTCTTCACAAATTGAAGATGGAATTCTAGGCATGGTTGTTGCAGTAGTAGTTGGCTCACTGAAATAATCCCTTACACATACCTCTTTGTTGTAATCTAGCGCATCCTCACATATGTTTCTCCCTAGCATTGACAACCTTGCAATCTCATCTTTAAACTGGACAAAAAATGATGACTTGGAACATCTCCAGAATTGCATCCTTCTTTCTTCATCTTTTCATTTTTTAGCCCAGTTGGACCATATATTCCTGACACACATTCTGTGTTATGCCATGGGCAGACAGTCCTCAATTGCTAGGATCAATCCCTGCAACAAAAAATACAAGATATTGTTTCAGTTTCATATATAAATACAAAGTAAGTAAATAAAAATCAACAGAATATACATTTTGACTATCTGACATTACTGTTAAGTTTGTTCCATCTCCTAGGTCCAATTCAACGGCCAAATATTGTATGAACCGAGTCTAGGAATGTTTTGTCTCTTGGTCGACAACTCCCCATGCTATTGAAAACATTTGATTGTTCCCATTTTTTCCAACAACTACCAACAATTCACCTTTACATAACCCTTCAAGAAGAATCCATCAAAACCAATGTTCCTCTTTCACCCTTCTAACCATCCCCTTTTAAGAGCATCAAAACATACATAAAAGTAGACAAATAAGTGCTTCCCTAGTGTAGTGTCACTATCAAGTCTAATCTAGCAATAACTCCCTGGATTTGTCCTCCTAATTATGTCAGCATAGTCAGCTAACCTGGAAAATTCTAGTTTCCAGTCCCTCATGAACTCCTACATTACAATAGACTTAGCTCTATATGCTATAGTCCTTCCAATATACAAACCCAACTTCTTCCTAACCCATTCCTGAATCTCCCACAACTTAATGTTTGGCTGTGGTACAATTCTATCCTTAAATTTATGAGCATTATACTTAGAAGTGCACAACTTATTTTTATTTCTTATGGTACACTTATTCCATGGATGATACTTTTTTACTGTAAATCCCCAGAATCTCTATCAGTGCTTGCATATAACTCCCATTTGCACAAACTCTTACTTTTTACTTAGCTCTAACTCTATGTTTCTCATTAGGCTTAAGTATGAGCTGGACTTTGTTTTCAACAACATAATATTGAACAACCGTCCTAAACTCAAGAACACCTTCAAAGACCATACCAAGTTCAAAAATACCCAACCAACAGTCTGGGTCATACCCAAGCTTCTTACTACTCCTTCTAGCTGGTAAGTCAACACCAGGTTCAGCTAGCACATCTATCTCATCTTGACTATCATCACTTCCTATATCACTACTATCATAGTAATCCTCATCCCCCCACCCTCCAATTTTCCAGCATACTTGTCTCTATTACTTGGCCTTTCAATATCATCAAAACCTATGTCTGCTCAAGCTTCCCCTAGCTCAATCTCCTCAGTTGGAGTAGGTTTCTTCTTCTTCTTCTTTAGCTTTTCTTTCACCTTTTCTTTCTCCAAAATCTTCCTCCTTTTTCCTTATTGATTTTAACTCCTCATCTAACTCACTATGATCTTGCTCAGGTATATCATCGAAATCACTGTCACTAGAGAACAAATCTGATAAATTCGGATCTGTATTTTCCCTAGCAATATCTAAATCAGTCTCACCATTTTCAGCTTGAGTGTTTTCTGTAGTTGTATATACAACAACCTCCACGGAAGGTTCAATATAGTTTTCTGCATTTATACCAGCTAAATCACCATCTAAAGTTGCCCTAGACTCATTTTCAACCACTTGTGGCCCACAGATAAGAGCAGTTGGGACCACCTCCACATGAGGGTCATCAATAAGATGACAAACAAATAAGTCTAATACCCCTCTTTATAGTGACAACCAATATTATACAATTGTTCATCATTTTCAATTAGTACAAACTTTTATGACCTAGGGTTAAATACATAAAAGCCCTTAACAGAAGTATACCCCATACTTCTAGTATAATACTCAAGATCAAACAAGGATAAGTGGTCCTTATCTATAGAAAACTCTTTTAGCTCACTTTCACCAACGTATTTGACGATATGAGCTTCGAAAAAAACTCCACCGTGGTGAAAACGAAAAAAAAAAATATTCTGAGATGTCTTCGATTTTACCTACAATGAAAAGGAAGAAAATGAAAAGAACGACAAAAGTCAGAAGATTTGAAAACAGAAAATGAAAACCCTAAATTTCCATCTGAAAATTTCAAAAACATCATTATAACAACAACACCCAAAATAAACTACAAAAATAATATTAAAGTAGGTAAATCGACACTTACCAGTATTTTAAAGCACGAACGTGAAGGACCAACACTGTAAGAACCGATACACTATAAGAATCGATCCACTGTAAGAACATGATGAAGTTTCAAAAGGACCAAGACTGAAATTTCGATTATCCAGCCTTCAAACAAAAGGAGCAACACAAAGGATTCATGGTTTCATCTCCTGTAAGATCCTAGGGCTTGTGATTTTGGTTAACGGGTGAGAGAAGAACAGTGACTTTTGAGAATTAGGTAAAAGATGAAAGGTTTATTTACTGAAATTGGGTGTGGGTTATTTTTTATCGGGTTCGGGTTTTTTTTAACAGGCACATGTTGAGATTTATTGAGAGGGAATTACGTGGATAATAAATCTAAGTCGCAGTAAATAATTCGTTAGCTTTACACGTTGGCAGCGGTTATGAACACGCGCCTGAGTCATAAGCACAAGTCAGTGTTTTGTTTTTAAATGGCACATGAGATAATGGGTTGGAGTGTCAAAATAGAACAGGTCTGAGTTGAGGTGTCAAAATGAAAAACTGGGCCAACTTAAAGGGGCTGCTTATGGGTTTAGCCTAAAATATTTCTTCACTAACAGTAAAAAGTTAGTGTATTTACTATGATTAAATAATAAATTAAGGTGATAATATATGCATTATTTAACTACGGTTTAGTGTTACTAGTAATAAATCCAGCAACATTTTTTCCCCCAAATATAGTCAAATTGTCACGACCCAAATTCCCAACCTTAGGGATCGTGATGACGCCTAACACCACCCTTTCTAGGCAAGCAAATGTTAGAGTTCGATTAGCTATTTTCCTTTGATTATCCATTTAAACATAATAAAATAAATTTAAATTAAACTTGATCTAATGATTTTCAAAAAATAACTCCAAATATAAAATAATAAACAAATAAATAAACAGAGTCACAAACTAATTATATAAATAACTCTAAGATTACCCCAGGGTCTGGTGTCACAATTCACGAACCACTAAAGAATACTACAAATAATGGGCTGAAAGAAATAGTATACTGTTTTGAGAAAATATAAAATAGTCTCTACGAACTAGGAGAAGACTCTCAGGATCTGCGAACGCCGGCATATATACCTCGTGTCTCCGGATAATAGATAACGACTACTAAAAATCTCTACTGCTGGCCGGTACTTGGATCTGCACAAAAGAGTGCAGAGTGTAATATCAGTACAACCGACCTCATGTACTGAGTAAGTGCCGAGCCTAACTCCGACGAAGTTGTGACGAGGCTAAGGCGGGGCAATTATAAATTAACCTGCGACAATATATGTATATAATAAAGTAATAAAACAATTCTACGCAAACAAGAAAATATAACGGCAACAATGAATAAATAAAATAAATCAGTCGCATATTCCAGGCCTCGGCTGTCACCAAAATTTCACACAACTTTCCAAGTTTCCAAACTTTAATTTAAAAATACCAAATGTGCAAGATATGGAAAGACGGTAGGATAAAACAATAAACTTCCAAATCTTTGTAATAAAAATCAGTAAAGCATAATTATCCCCCCTTACCACTTTCATTATTTTCCCTGTCCACCCTTATCATAGCCATATATATTTCCCTTATCCACCTTTATCACAGTCATATATATTTCCCCTGTCCACCTTTACCACAGCCATATATATTTCCCTTGTCCACCCTTATCACAGACATATATATATTTATTTTCCCTGTCCAACCTTATCACAATCATACATATTTATTTCCCCTGTCCATTCTTATCACAGTCATATATATTTATTTTCCCCTATCCACCCTTATCACAGTCATATATATTTATTTCTATCAAAATTTTCACAATTCAGGCTAAGCCTTTCACAATACTTTTGTCTCACCAGTCATAACAATAAACGATAGTTCTCACAAATTCATAAATAATAACTCAAATAAACCAACATGAGTATACATATGTGTGTATATACATATATATATATATATATATATATG
>ML313992.1:0-31273 GCA_005239505.1 Nicotiana paniculata | reverse complement strand
TATATATATATATATATATATATATATATATATATATATATATATATATATATATATATATATATATACACATCTTGTAAAATAATGACAAGCCACTCAGTCTTTATGTACCACAATGAAACCATGGAAAGCAGCTAATACCTTCCCAAACATGATTGCAACGAGACTTACAACTGTCACAACCCGATTTCGGGGTCGTGATGGCGCCTGCCGTGGAACCAGGCAAGCCACCCCTTTGTTTCTAATCTAAATTCAATTTCCAGTAAAAATACAATTTTTAAACGAATTTATTGATAATACTAAGAGTCTGAAGTTTTAAAAATAATATTTTGAAACAAAAATTTAAAATTTCCAACCCCGGATCCGGTGTCACTCAGTCATGAGTTGTTATATTATAAAATAAAGAAATGAAGAAATAGACAACATAGTCTCAAAATAAGAGCAACGGGTGGAATAAGAAAGAGAAGACGAGGTCGTGATCGCCAGCTGCTACCTCGACAACTCCAATGAAATTCTGAGAACTTCTCAATATCCACTACCGGGTCCCGGTGTACCTAGATCTGCACACAAGGTGCAGGGGGTAATGTGAGTACACCAACTCAGAAGTAACGAACCCAAACTATGGGCTGAGAGGTAGTGAGGGACAAAACCTCAGAATTTACAATAAACAATATATAAAATTTAGACATGCTAACAGTTTATCAGGATGAGTAAATATGCCAAGTATGCCAATATACTCTACATGCCATCATAAAATATATGTATGAAATTAGTGTGGATATTCACATAGTGCTCACAACCCTCACACAGCAGTCCACTCAGTACCGTATATGGCTCTCAGGCCCAGGGAAAAGTCTATCTCGGAATGCACATAATCATTAGTGACGTAGTCACTCCGTACTGAGGAAAAAGGCCAATCCAGCCCCACGGAGAAAGTCCATCTCCGGATTACAACACTCGGACAAGATCCATGTCCAGGGACGATCCATCCCTCACATAACATCCACTTCGGAAACAATCCATGCCCAGGGAAAATCCATCCCTCAACATCAATGCGCTCACTAGGGGTGTAAAGACTCTGGAGGGGCCCTAGTGGCCCAAGCTCCATATCAAGCCAACGAAGGCATGATTTAAATATTGTTGCAGTGTGCAGTACATTCTCATAACTGTCTCAATAACAGGCTCTCAGCCTCACTCAGTCATTACTCTTCAGTCTCAATAACATGGATCACAGATGCATCCATCGGACCGAAACAATGATAAGTATGCATATAATTAACAATACTGAGACTGAGATATGAAGTGATATGGTATAACATGACTGAGTATATGAAATCAAATAATCACAAAATGAGACAGTAATGTACGACCACTCGGGTCTCAGCATTTTCGGCGTGAAGCCTAGCATTTATACTTAACATGATTTCTAACAGGTTCACAATCACCACATTAACAGAAGCACAAATATCCTTAGGGAATAATCACTAAGCGGTGCCATGGGATAAGCCAGGCCAAAAATACTCGATGCACGCCCGCACGCCCATCACTTGGCATGCGTGTCACCTCGATTATAGTTATAAATCAATTAGCTCGGGGTTTCGAACTCTCATAACCAAGTTTGGAAACGTTACTTACCTCAAAACCGGCTAAAATACTATTCCGCAGTACCTTTGCCTCTAAATTTGGCATCTGAGTGCTCCAAATCTACCAAGTTCAGATTTTTATCATCAAATTATGCTTAAGGAATGAATTACAATTGAAAAGTACCAAATTTATCTCAAAACCCGAAATTAGCCAAAACCCGACCCCCGAGCCCGCGTCTCGGAACTCGACAAATTTTATACCAAATTGGAATTCGTTTGACTTCTAAAATTGACCCCTAAAGGTCTCATAATCTAAAGCCCTAACTCCACCTTTTTCTACTGATTTTCATGAATTTAACATTAATACTATGTTCCATAATCACCTATAATCGAGTTTTAGGGTCCAAAATACTTACCTCAACGAAGAACACTGATTTTCCCTCTTCAAAATCGCCTCCAAGTTCTTTTCCCGTTCAAAAATGGTGTTAAAAGGTATAATGCTCGCGGAGGATTTTAATTTATACTTTCTGCCCAAGGGTTTCCACACCTGCGGCCTTATTAGTGCACCTGCGGACCCACACCTGCGCATGTGACTTAAACCCTCGATTTTCCGCACCTGCGGTTGCTTCTTCGCACTTGCGCTTCCGTAGGTGAGACCACTCATCCGCACCTGCGAACCCTTCACGAACAGCCAAATCCGCACCTGCGCAAGGTCTTCGCACCTGCGGACCTCGCGCCTGCGGTCCTCCTTCCGCAGGTGCGACCACACCAACAACAGATTTGCTGCATATTTCCAACTTCGAACTTCCCGTTAACCATCCGAAATCAATACCGAGCCCCTAGGGACCCCAAACAAATATACCAACATATCATATATGATCATTCAAACTTATTTGCACTCTCAAAACACTAAAAATAACATCAAAACACCAAAGTCACATCGGATTCAAGCCTAAGAGCTTCGAAATTTCTAAAATCCACCAACGATGCCGAAACTATCCAAAACAACTCCGATTGACCTGAAATTTTGTAGACATATCCAAAATGACATTACAAACCTATTCCAACTGTCGGAATTCCATTCTGACCTCGATAGCCTAATTTTCGCTGCCGACCGGAAATTACCAAAAACTAACTTTCGCCAATTCAATCCTAATTCTACACCGGTCATCACAAAAATATTTCGAACATACTCACAAGTCCCAAATCACCTAACGAAGCTATCCGAGCCATAAAATCTGCATTCCGAGGTCGTTTACCAATAAGTCAACTCTCAGTTGACTTTTTCAACTCTAAGGCTATTTTTAAAGACTAAGTGACTAAATTCTCTTTATAATTATTCCGAGCCTACAAACTCTAACGCATCAAGAAAAATTTAACTAAGCTATGAAGAAGCAATAACAGTAAATAAATGAAGATTCTACGTAACGACCGACCGGGTCATTACATTCTCCCCCTCTTAAATAAACATTCGTCCTCGAACGTGCCAAGAGTTGTTCCAAAAGCCATCAAACCGCCGAATAACCTTACCATTCACATACCCCGGGGGTGACCCCATGTCACCCTACCCTGTATCGATCTAATAATACCACACATTCTAATGCCACTATATCCAACCTAATCCCTACACCTTAGAACCCAAATTCCACGTCAGGACTTATCTACAAAATTAGAATCACGCCTCCACACACTGTATATACCTGAACCAAATCACACGAATCTGAAAGAACACAAATCATATGTCCAAACTCCATGATACCCAACTACTTTACCTTAATCAACTCCTCTGGAAGACCACAACAGAACCGCACCATGTGTGCCTAAAACCAATGAATCGCCGCTCCCGAAGCAAAGACGGGAAATCCCTAGATCATCCCGGAGCACAGATCAACCCAATAACCATTAACTGACACCCTCACAATAGCTCTACGGAGTCAAATAATCCTATTCGGTGCAAAACACCTACATCAAGTCATACCTAAAAGTATCATCATCTATCTGATCAAACTACATCGAAACCGACAATACTCAGAAATAGCACACCCACCCGGGTCTACAAACCCCCAATAGGTACCACACACAACCGACACACGCGGTCCGTAACAAGAACATCACCCACAAGGGCGAGCACATGAACAGATGTAACAAAAGACTCACCGGGGTGTATCCAGAGAATGGGCTAAAATGTGATGAACATGTGAATACAAAAAACCGGAATCAAATAAAAACTGAAGCTTCTCGTGACAGATTGAGACAATACCTAGGATCACGGCATCCGAAGCCATCTCATCCGGTCTGGATGAAAATGCATAAAATCGGGCCTGATCACCAGCGGATCGACCTCCCCCTCTAGGGCGACCCGTACCTGCCTGACCCCACCTCTAGCTGCCTGGGCGGGCGGTGCAGCTACTAAGTCTGAAACCGCAGGCTGACTCCTCTGCTGATAAGTACCTCTCGCAAGACGAGGACAAAACCTCTTAATATGGCCCACATCTCCACACTCAAAGCAACCTCTCTCGGAGAATGGCACTGGGTACTGAAGGAAACCCCTAGCACCAGGATAACTACTGAAAGAACTGGGCATAAATGAACTCTGAATCGATGGTTCCCAAGATGAACTCTGAGCTGGCAGGGCACTGAAAGATGGGTGCACCTGATGTGAACTATGAGGATCATGACCAACTGATCCACCACGATAACCTGAGCGACCTGGTTGAGCCTGCCTGAATGGTCGGCCTCTGCCGGGATGAGGCTTCCCCCCTGAAGGAACTCCACCAAAAATCCCAGATCCTCGAGACCTCTTGGACTCCCTCTCAATCCGCTCCTGGCGGCGAACCGACTCAATCTCTCTAGCAATGTCAACCACCTCCTCAAAAGAAGCGCCAGATACCCTCTCCCTATTCAGAAAAATCCGAAGCTGATAAGTGAGGCCATCAACGAACCTCCCGATTCTCTCCCTATCTGTGGGAACTAGCCAAATAGCATGATGATCCAACTCGGAGAACCTCATCTCATACTGTGTCACGGTCATGTCCTCCTGGCACAACTTCTCGAACTCCCTGCGCAGCTCCTCCCTACGGGATTGCGGTATATACTTCTCCAGGAATAGAATGGATAACTAACGCCAGGTAAGGGGCGCTGCATCAGTAGGTCTAGGACTCTCATTGGCCTCCTACCAAGCGAGTGCAGCTCCTGCAAATTGGAAGGTAGTAAATGGGAACCCACTAGCCTCCAGTATCCCTGATGTGTGAAGGATCCTCTGATACTTGTCCAAAAAGCCATGTGCGTCCTCACCCTCAGTACCACTAAAAATCGGAGGCTGGAGTCTACTAAACCTCTCTAACCTGCGCTGCTCATCATCTGCCAAAGCTGGGAGCACGAAATCCTGGGCTGGGGCAACCGACTGGACTGGAACTGTCCCCGGTGTCTGAAGCCCCTGAGTAACCTGCTTAGGTGTCCGGGTAGCTCGAGTCTGAGTGCCTCCCCCGGCCTGAAAAGTAGCAGCAGTAGTAGGCATGGCAACGACCTGTGCCAGGCTGGTGCACACCGTCAAAATCAGGGCTAGGGTCTCTTGAAGACCGGAGTCACAATGGGCACTGCTGGTGCCTGAGCATGTCCCGATGGGATCTCAATTGTGGGGACCTGATCCTTATCAGTGGGAGGGTCCACAGGTACTGCCCCGGTTGCTGAACGGGCTGCACCCCTCCCTCTCCCACGACCTCGACCATGGCCTCGACCTCCAGCTGGTCCTGCTGGTGTCTAATCACCACGATCGGTAGCACGAGTCATCACCACCTGTGAGAGAATGAAAACAACAGAAGTTTAGTTCCAGAATTCAACAGAGTCGCACGACATAATTCAATAATGTGGGATTTTTCCTAAGGGTTCTGTAGCCTCTCGAAGATAAGTACAGACGTGTCCGTACCGATCCACAAGACTCTACTAAACCTACTCATGACTAGTGAGACCTATTTAACCTAGAGCTCTGATACCATATTATCACGACCCGATTTCGGGGTCGTGATGGCGCCTGTCGTGGAACCAGGAAAGCCGCCCCCTTTTTCTAAGCTAAATTCAATTTCCAGTAAAAATATAATTATTAAACGAATTTATTGATAATACTAAGAGTCTGAAGTTTTAAAATAATATTTTGAAACAAAAATTTAAAATTTCCAACCAGAATCCGGTGTCACTCAGTCACGAGCTGCTATATTATAAAATAAAAAAATGAAGAAATAGACAACATAGTATCAAAATAAGAGCAACATATGGAATAAGAAAGAGAAGACGAGGTCGTGTTCGCCAACTGTTACCTCGACAACTCCACTGAAACTCTGACAGCTGCTCAATATCCACTACCGGGTCCCGGTGTACCTGGATCTGCACACAAGCTGCAGGGGGTAACTTGAGTACACCAACTCAGAAGTAACGAACCCAAACTATGGGCTGAGAGGCAGTGACGGACAAAACCTCAGAATTTACAATAAACAATATACAGAATTTAGACATGCTAACAGTTTATCAGGATGAGTAAATATGCCAAGTATGCCAGTATACTCTACATGCCATCATAAAATATATGTATGAAACCAGTATGGATATGCACATAATGCTCAGAACCCTCACACAGTAGTCCACTCAGTACCGTATTGTAACGATCCGACCGGTCGTTTTGAGAATTTAAGCTTTGTTCGGTAGTATAAGGTCATAAGTAGCCTCACTTTGTGTATACCGACCTGTGCGCGTGGTTAGTTTCAGTTACCGGTTAATCCGAAGTTGGTTTGGGAGAGAATTTTCAAAATTTGAAGCTTAAGTGAAGAAAGTTGACCGGAGGTTTGACTTTTGTGTAGACGGCCTCAGAATGAGTTTTGGTTAATGTCAAAGCTTCGTATGATGATTTTGGACTTAGGCGCGTGTCTTGAATTGGATTTGGAGGTCCGTAGAGTGATTTGAGGTAATTTGGCAAAAGTTAGGATTTCGACGATTTCAGTCGATGGGTGAAATTTTGATATCGGGGTCGGAATGGAATTCCGAAAGTTGGAATAGGTTCGTAGCATCATTTGTGACATGTGAGCAAAATTTCAGCTCATTCAGATCTGGTTTGGGTTGGTTTTGGCATCGTTGGCGTATTTTTAAAGTTTAGAAATTCTAGGCCTGAATCCGAGATTTATTCGGTGTTTTAATGTTTTTTTGGGTGTTCCAAAAGTTTGAATAAGTTCATGCGTTGGTATGTGACCTATTGGTGTATTTTGTTGAGGTCCCGAGGGGCTCGGGATGGTTTGGACGGTTATGGGAAGGCTTAAAGTTGGGAAATGCAGCTGGTGCTGCTATTCTGGTGTGGCCACACCTGCGGATAGGGGACCGCAGGTGCGAGCTTCGCAGGAGCGATAAAGAGCACGCAGGTGCGAGAATAAGCGGACTGGGAAGCCTTCACAGGTGCGGAACTTTGGGGCACAGGTGCGGCCCCCGCAGGGGCGATTCTTGGGTGCAGGTGCGGTTAAGTGGTCGCAGGTGCTGATGTCCTGGGCAGATTCATTAAAACGAGGGTTAGCCATTTTTCTTCACATTTTGAGCTTTGGACTTCGGATTTGGGAACGATTTTTAGGGTTTTTCACGCAAATATATTGGGTAAGTGTTCTTCCACTATAATTAATTATATTTCATGAATTAGTTCTTGTTTTTATCATTTAATTTGTGTTTTGGGTTGAGGGAATTGTGGGTTTTGGAAGAAAACTTCAAAAATAAAAAATCATGATTTAAAGACCAAATGTTATCGGAATTGGATAAATTTAGTATGGGTGAACTCGTATTGGAATGGGTAATCGGAATTTGTAAAATTTGTCGGGTTCCGAGGTGTGAGCCCGGGGGTCGACTTTTGGGTCGATTTTATAATATTGTAAAGATTGAGACTTTATTATTCAGAATAGTTCCTTATATGTTTTATATGCATTTTTGAAGTTGTTTTAGTTGATTTTGAGCAGTCCGGAGGCCTTCCCGCCCAAGAAGTCTATTTTTGAGTACCGGGTTGTCGTCTTTGAGGTAAGTATCTTGCCTAACCTTGTGTGGGGGAACTACCTCTTAGGGTTGAGTCTTCTATGTTGATTGTAATCCGCGTACGCGAGGTGCCGAGTGCGTACTCGGACTTATTTGCAAATAGATTGCCCTTTAGGGATTTTAGGTCCTTATGTTCCCCGTGTATGAATTGAAATTATTATATCTGAATTCCTGATTTCTAGTTTCATCTCTTCGTTCTCAAATTAGAAGTACTTGCCTAGCATTCCTTGTTTCTTATATGATCTTAATTGACTAAAATGAAGACTTTGTTTTTCCTACCGTTATACTATATCTTTCTTCATACGCTGCCTATGTGACAAAAACCTGTATAATCTTGTCTAACAAGTAATTGGAATATCTATGCGTTGGTCAAGCATGCCCGTGAGTCGTACATTGTGATTTAAATGGTTTTTCCCTTAAGTACTACTTAGGTTTAATTGATGACCACCCATGTTGATGGTATTTCTTTGATGCTGCCTATTTACTGAGCCTTTGTTCAAACTGAGTTTATTCGGTGAAGCAAATTGTCTAAGTGAGATTGGTTATAGCTGATTCCCTTGCCGGGATGATTTGTTTTCTTGGTTGCGAACTTGAATATATAGAATCGTTGCTATATTTGCCTTGTTTTCCCCTCGTTATGCTGCTTTCTCTTTGTGCTTGGCATTCCTTTCAGTGGCTACTTCTTATGAGTGAGTTTTTACCATTTTTGTGATTTTGGTCCTTGTATTGATTTGCTCATCGCACTTGCATTCGGTCTTGTTTGCTTTTGCGTCGGTTGTGGCAATATATGTTGTTTCTGTCGTATTCTGGTTGTTTCACTAAGTGGCTGCATTGCATATTTAAATTGGGACTATGGACCGAGATCCGGGAGCTTTCCCCCTGTACTGCATTGCATATTTAAATTGGAACTACGGACCAAGATCCGGGAGCTTCCCCCCTTTACTGCATTGCATATTTAAATTGGGAATACGGAAGGAGATCCGGGAGCTTTCCCCCTGTACTGCATCGCATATTTAAATTGGGACTACGGACGAGGTTCCGGGAGCTTTCCCCCTGTACTGCATTCCATGACAAATTCTGAGTTGCAGACTGTGTTCCGGTGGTTTTATCATTGAGGAGATTTGGATCGAAATATATATATATATATATATATATAAGTATAGTTGAAAAGCAATTATCTCCTGGAAAAGTTATGTATGAAGGACTTCTATTTCAAAAGTTTATTTGAAAAGTATTTGTCTTTTAGAAAAAAATGATATTTGAAAGAGCAGTATTTGGGAAAGTATATTTGAACACCACGTATTTTGAAGAGACTATGTTTTAAAGATTTATCTTTATAAAAATATATATAAATATACATTTAGAGAAAGTATGTTTCAAGGAAGAAATTTCTCTATTCCGAAATGATTATATCTTTAAATCTTTCGAAATAAACTCACGATTTAAAGGCTTTTCACTCGAAGGTTTGACCAGTTTTATTGAGTTTATTGGCTAAGGCCTGACGTGAATAAATTGATGCAGTGCTGGGTTGCTAGTGTTTTATTGGGTTGTGGTTCCCGACATTTGGCCGTCTATTATGTTGTCCGTTGATCGTAATTATTGAATTTTCTTTCGTATTATTCGATCGTACCATTATTTATATTGAAAAATCTTTAGATAGATGTTATGTTTCGGTCATTGGTACATTTATGTCTTTTTACTTATTAGACCAGCGGTGTCTTGACTAGTCCTCGTCACTACTTCACCGAGGTTAGTCTTGATACTTACTGGGCACCTCCGTGGTGTGCTCATACTACACTTCTGCGCATTTTTGTGTGCAGATCCAGGTTATTGTTATTGTTGCATGGATCGTTGATGAGAAGACTCAAGGTAAACCTGCTGCTGCGTTCGCAGGCTTCGGAGTCACCTTCCTGTTTATGTCAACTGTACTTATTATTTCTAGACGGTTGTATTTAGATTCGGTTGAAAGATGTCGTAGATCTTATGACTTGTATTTAGAGAGTTTTGGGAAATTGTAAACTCCGTCAAGATTTCTATTTCGAAACTGTTAAAATTCCTTTATTATTGTTTTTGTTCAGTGGAAATGTTAGGCTTACCTAGTCCCTAAGACTAGGTTCCATCACGATACCCAACGAAGGAAAATTTGGGTCGTGACACGTATATGGCTCTCAGGCCCAGGGAAAATTCCATCCCGGAATGTACATAATCATTGGTGACCGTAGTCACTCTGTAATGAGGAAAGAAACCAATCCAGCCCCACGGAGAAAGTCCATCTCCGGATTACAACACTTGGACAAGATCCATGTCTAGGGACGATCCATCCCTCACATAACATCCACTTCGGACACAATCCATGCCCAGGGAAAATCCATCCCTCAACATCAATGCGCTCAATCGGGGTGTAAAGACTCTGGAGGGGCCCTAGTGGCCCAAACGCCACATCAAGCCAACGAAGGTATGATTTAAATATTGCTGCAGTGTGCAGTACATTCTCATAACTGTCTCAATAACAGGCTCTCAGCCTCACTCAGTCATTACTCTTCAGTCTCAATAACATGGATCACAGATGCATCCATCGGCCCGAAACAATGATAAGTATGCATATAATTAACAATACTGAGACTGAGATATGAAGTGATATGCTATAACATGACTGAGTATATGAAATCAAATAATCACAAAATGAGACAGTAATGTACGGCCACTCGGGTCTCAGCATTTTCGGCGTGAAGCCTAGCATTTATACTTAACATGATTTCTAAAAGTTTCACAATTACCACATTAACAGAAGCACAAATATCCTCAGGGAATAATCACTAAGCGGTGCCATGGGATAAGCCAGGCCACAAATACTCGATGCACGCCCGCACGCCCGTCACTTGGCATGCGTGTCACCTCGATTATAGTCATAAATCATTTAGCTCGGGTTTCGAACCCAGAACCAAGTTTGGAAACTTTACTTACCTTAAAAATCGGCTAAAATACTATTTCGCAGTGCCTTTGCCTCTAAATTCGGCCTCTGAGTGCTCCAAATCTACCAAGTTCAGATTTTTATCATCAAATTATGCTTAAGGAATGAATTCCAATTAAAAAGTACCAAACTTATCTCAAAGCCTGACCCCCAGGCCCATGTCTCGGAACTCAAAAAGTTTTATACCAAAATGTTCTTCATCATCTCACGAGACCGTACATATAAAGAACACTAAAATCGGAGTTCGTTTGACCCCTCAAATCGACCTCTAAAGGTCTAATAATCTAAATCCCTAACTCCACTTTTTTCTACTGATTTTCATGAATTTAACACTGATATTATGTTCCTTAATCAACTATATCGAGTTTTAGGGTCCAAAATACTTACATCAATGAAGAACACTGATTTCCCCTCTTCAAAATCGCCTCCAAGCTCTTTTCTGGTTGAAAAATGGTGTTAAAAGGTCTAATGGTCGCGGAGGGTTTTAATTTATACTTTCTGCCCAGGAGTTTCCGCACCTGTGGCCTTATTAGTGCACCTGCGGTCCCAGGTGTGCACTTGTGCATGTGACTTAAACCCTCGATTTTCGCACCCGCGGTTGTTTCTTCGCACCTGTGCTTTCGCAGGTGCGACCACTCGTCCGCACCTGCGACCCCTTCACGAACAACCAAATACGCACCTGCGAAAGGTCTTTGCACCTGCGGACCTCGCGCCTGTAGTCGTCCTTCCGCAGGTGCGACCACACCAGCAACATATTTGCTGCATATTTCCAACTCCAAACTTTTCGTTAACCATCCGAAATCAATCTCGAGCCCCTCGGGACCCCAACCAAATATACCAACATATCATATATGATCATTCAAACTTAGTTTCACTCTCAAAACACTAAAAATAACATCAAAACACCAACGTCACATCGGATTCAAGCCTAAGAACTTTGAAATTTCTAAAATCCATCAACGATGCTGAAACTATCAAAACAACTCCGATTGACCTGAAATTTTGCAGACATATCCAAAATGACATTACAAACCTGTTCCAACTGTCGGAATTCCATTCCGACCCCGATAGCCTAATTTCTACTGCCGACCGAAAATTACCAAAAACTAACTTTCGCCAATTCAAGCCTAATTCTACACCGGCCCTCATAAAAATATTCCGAACACACTCCTAAGTCCCGAATCACCTAACAAATCTATCCGAGCCATAAAATCCGCATTCCGAGGTCGTTTACCAATAAGTCAACTCTCAGTTGACTTTTCCAACTCTAAGGCTATTTAACGACTAAGTGACTAGATTCTCATTATAATTATTCCGATTCCGAGCCTACCAACTCTAACACATCAAGAATGGTTTAACCAAGATATGACGAAGCAATAACAGTAAATATAAATACAGGTTCTACGTAACGACCGACCCGGTCGTTATAACAACAATATAACAAGCCAAGTAATTATAGAAGATAACAATGAACATGAAACAATTAAAAACGTGAAGCAATTAGATTGAAAACGGGGAGGGGATCATGTAAACAAACAATTTGGTGGTGCATAGATACTCGTCACCTCACCTATACACCATTCACATGCAATTTCACATAACAATTTAGTTGGGGATCCCTATTCCCTCAAGTCAAGGTTAAACCAAGAACTTACCTCAATTTCGCAGGCCACTCACTGTTCAATTATAGCTTTTCCTCTTGAATTCACCTCCAATATACTCGAATCTAACCATAATTAACTTAATATCATTAATTAATGCTAAAGGAACTAACTTTACTGAAAATTATAATTTTTCTTAAGTTTTCTCAAAAAAAGTTAAAACTCGACCCCGGGCCCGCTTGGTCCAATCTCGGGATTCGGACCAAATTACGTTTACCCATTCACCCACGAGCCCGATAATACAATTAGTTTCGAAATCCGACCTCAATTCGAGGTAAAATTTTGATTTTTTACAAAATTCCCTAACTCTATCCAAACCCTCAATTTTTACCATGAAAATTCTTAGTTTTTGATTTAAAAGTGATGAAAAATATTGGGTAATTGAAAGAGTAAAGTTTAGAATTGATTACCAACAACTTGGGGGTGAACTTTGTTGAAGAAATTCGTCCTTAGGGCTGTGGGGTTCGAAAATTATGAAGAAAAAGGGTTATGTCCGTGTTTAAAAGGTATTTATATAGGTGGGCAGGCCTTTTATGCGTTCGCATAGGGCCTGCCGCGTTCACATAGGCTACAGGGCAGCTGGCCTATGCGTTCGCATAGGTTACTGTGCTCCCCTCCCCCCCCCCCCAAGGTCAGTCAAATACACTATGCGTTCGCGGGGCCCAGACCGCGTTCACACTGAACAAAAATGACCCCCCCCCAGTAAATTTACTCTATGTGATCGCGGGGGTAGGGGTGCGTTCGCGTAACACAAAAGTGTTGTACATCGGCAACAGCAAAACCAACAATCTTTTCTAAGTGTAAAACATCCTGTGGCCTATCTGAAACTCATCCGAGCCCTCGGGGCTCTAAACCAAACTGCACACAAGTCTAAAAATATCATACGGACTTGCTCGTACGATCAAATCATAAAAATAACATGTAAAACTGTGAATTAAACCTCAAAACTCATCATTTTTCTCAAGAACACTCAAAGTTCATTATTTCTCAACCGAACGTCCGAATCACGTCAAATAAACTCCGATTTTCACAAAATTTCACAGTTAACATTTAAATACTATAAAAAATTTATACCGGGATCCGAAACCAAAATACGGGCCCGATACCAATGGCTTCAAACATTAATTTTTTTCTTTAAATTTCATTAATATTTCAGCAAAATAATTTCTTTCAAAAATTGATTTCTAAGGCTTGGGGCCTCGGAATTCGTTTTCGGGCATATGCCCAAGTCCCATATTTTACTGCGGACCTCCCGGGATCATCAGAACACAGATCCGGGTCCGTTTACTCAAAATATTGATCAAAGTGAACTATAATCAAATTTTAACTCTAGAAATCACTATTTCTCATATTTTCACATAAAAGCTTTCCGATTTAACGCCCGGACTGCGCACGCAAAATGAGGTATTTAAAATTTATCTTCTTGTGATTATTAAGACTAAAACGGAGTCTAAATTCATAGAATGACCCCTTGGGTCATCACACAAATTCAATTTCAAACTTGAGCATGTCTTTCCTTCCAATTTTAGTTCCTTGATTTGGGCGTGTCCTTTTTCTATATATCTTCCTTAATAACATAATATCTCTAATAATAGGCATATTAAAGCTTCATAAATCGCACGATATTCTTTTTCTTCATATGTGCTAGATCTTCGCTGAATTTTAGCAAATCTTTCTTCATTGAACAAACATGCCAAAAAAAAAAAAAAGACTACAAATAAATATTCTTTGATTAAAATTGTATCAAGTCAATATTGAGCTATCACTAATGAATTTGTTATCATCCAAATCAATAGGTGAAAAGTTGAGCTAAGAATCTTTACCCTCACCGAAAAAAATGAATATTCAGGTATGTCAAAAAACTCAATAACAACCTATACTAGGTTATTCTGTTGCTCCCTCCGTTTCAATTTAGATGATACACTTTCATTATTAGTCTGTTCAAAAAAGAATGACACATTGCTATATTAAAAATAATTCAACTTTAAACTCTTTATTTTACCCTTAATGAGAAGCTTTTATAATCACACAAATGTCATAATTCCACAAGCTTTTACCCTTTTAGCTTTTAAGACATAAATTTCAAAAGTCTTCTTTTTTTTCCCCCCTTAAATTATGTGTCGAGTCAAACTAACTCATACAAAAAGAAACAGATGGAGTACACTTTTACCTTTGGCATGTGTGATTTAATACGAAGAAAGATTCTTTCAGTAGCAAGATGTTATAAACTAGTATTCAAAATAGTAAATCAGAAAATACAAAATAAATTGAAAAATAAATGAACGGAAATGTTAAATAGTTCCAAGCCCACAGAGCTTACTGTATGTCCTTACGGAATTTAAATTCCTCATTGTCGCCCAAGATCAGGGGCGGAGCTAGAGACGAGGCCGAATCCAGTAACTTCGGTCCAAACTCTATATTTGTCTTAAGAAATTCATTTAATTTGTTTAAACTATTAATTTAGAACTCAATAACTTAAACGAGCTAAAATCTTGAACCCAGAAATTTCAGATTCTTGCTCTGCCTCTGCCCAAGATTATGGATTAATTTATCCCAGAAAAAAAAAGAAATAAACTATTATGTAATAGCGGCACTTCAAAGTTTTCTATAGAATTTCGGCGAACTCAAATGACAAAGCAGATCACACTTGACACTTACTTTTATTTTGAAAAAACAAGAAGAGAAGAGGAGATATATTTCATAATTTTTGGTGCATAAAAAATTAAGGTCAAACCTCCAAATCTTATAAACAATGCAAAAGGTACATTTTCTCATTCACACCTTAAGAAGCCTACTCAAGAAAGAATACATAATCACCAACGGATGTGGTGCAGTGGATGGAACTGCTCTTCCCTTAACCAGAGGTCTCCGGTTCGAGCCCTGCGTATGAAAAAATCCTTGGTAGGGACCATTTCCCCCCGAATGGAACCCTACGCGACGCGAATTCGGATATAGTCGGGCTCCAATGCGGATACCGGACACCGGGTAGGAAACCAAAAAAGAAGAAGAAAGAATACATAAACTTCACACGTACGCTTAATTATTGCAAAGCAACTGAACTACCAGGTAAGACAATAGCATCAACAAAACCGTATCATATATATAAATCGAAATTTTAGAATCCATGGAGATAAACTTGTTGGGTTTAAGTTTCTTAGAGCTTAAAAAAGGATGAATTGTGAAATGGAAGGAAAAATAAATTTTTGATTGTCCCTCCTTGACAAAGAGACATTATCCCATATTGGAGGAGGAAAAGAATTTTGATGAGTATATATATACAATTGCACTTCTTTTAGCTCTTAAAAAATTGAGAAGAAGACAAGCTTCGCGTCGTCGCTCGCTCGGCTTCAGGCCAAATTTATTTATTAATATTAAAGATTAGCATTATATTATTTAATCCAAATTAGCTGTTTCGTAACGAAAACTTAATTTTTCTCTGCATTTTGAATTCCCCTTTTATTTTGCATAAATAGCCATTTATGTAATGGCCTTTTTACGTGAACAGTCATGACAAACCTTCTAAAGAGTTGCACCTCTTTGTTTAAATTCAACCTGTTGGCTATAAATAGCAGACCATTCCCTCAGAGTTTCCTTACGAAAATTCTGATTTCTCCCTTCTTTTTGCATTATTTGACAGTAAGCAGTAAATGTAATTTACTATTGTTCTTTGCGTTCGTTGTCACTGGGGCTTGAAGTACCGCTACACCAGTGAGGGTAATCCGTTCTATCCTGGAAGTAAATAATCCTAAACCTCGGGTACTAGGAGGTGATTAAGTTCCTTAAGGAAACATTGTGAATTCAGTGGGTTCAGAATAATTCTGTTCTTCTGCATTTATGCTTTTATTGCATCTTTATTTCTGAATATATTTTTGAATACAGTATACTAACAAGCTTAAGGAACTTAATATTTTTTCTGTATTCATCTTATATTCGGGTTGTGGGAGACTAAATCCTAGTGATTTCTACTCTCAATATGGAGACTAAAATATTTGGATTTTCTACTCCTTGGTTGACATACGAGATTAAAATCTTTGTGATTTTTTGTCGTTCTGTATTCGATTTGAAGAAATAAAATCTTCACCGTCGTATTTAATCGGTTTCTGTTAAAGTTATTCGGTTTGAAGATTTTAAATACTTCACCGTTAATTAATTTTGTTTATGTTTTGTTGTTAACAGAAATGACAGAAACAGTAACCCCTATAGTTGGCTCTACGAGCAATGTTGCTACTTCCAGTTGTTCTGTGCCACCACCGGCTCCAGCGGAAAAGCCTGAAAAAAATTTCGGGATTGATTTCAAACGTTGGCAACAGAAGATGTTCTTCTATTTGGCTACTTTGAGTCTATAGAAGTTCATCAAAGAGGGCGTTCCGTTTCTGCCTGAATCAACTCCGAATAATGAACGTTTCATTGTGACTGAGGCTTGGACGCACTCAAAATCTTGTGCAAGAATTACATTCTTAGCAGACTAGAGGATTATTTTTACAATGTCTATAGTAACGCAGAAACTTCTAAAGAACTATGGGATACGTCGGAAAAATAGTATATAATCAAGGATGCCGGTTTGAAGAAGTTTGTTGCAGCCAAGTTTTTGGGTAGACAACAAGCATATCATTACCCAAGTTAAAAGCTGTAATTTATATTCATGATTTCCTTCCTGAAGGTATAATATGAATTAATGCTTTTGTTGAAAGTATTAATTTTGTTACTAATTATGAATTTTTAATTGAAGGTTTCATCATTAGTGAGTCATTTCAAGTTGCAGCGATGATTCAAAAGTTACCTCCTTTATGGAGGGACTTTAAGAACTACTTGAAATACAAGCGCAAGGAGATGAAACTCGAAGATATCGTCGTTCGATTGAGGATCGAAGAGGACAATAAAGCTGCAGAAAGAAGACACGTGGGAATTCAAAAATTATGGGAGCAAATATTTTTGACACTGCTCCAACTAATCCAAAGAAGCGGAAGAAGTCTTGTGGACCAAACAATTATCCCATCAAGAAGAAATTCAAGGGAAACCGTCTTAACTGTGGAAAGATTGGACACAAAGTTGCAGAATGTCGTGCTCCAAAGAAAGAGAAGAAAAGGGTCAAGCAAATATGGTTGAAACAAATGATGATATTGATGGCGGTGCGCTATGTTGTCTGAATGCAACTTAGTGGGAAATCCTACGGAGTGGTGGATTGATTATGGTGCCACCCGCCATGTTTGTGATGTTAAAGAAGCATTTGCTTCATATGCTCCCGCTGGACCCGACGAGACCATTTTTATGGAAAATCCGCAACAGCCAAAATTGAAGGTTATGGAAAGATATTCCTGAAGTTGTCACGACCCGAATTTCCCACCGTCGGGACCGTGATGGAGCCTAACATTGAACCCGCTATGCAAGACAACATAATGAATATTTAACTTATTCCTTTATTATTAACAAGTAATAGGTGATATACAAAATCAGCGGAAATAAAAGTGCGAAAGAGAAACAAAGTCTAACAACTTGATTAAACACCATTACGAAATTCATAATACTAAACCCATAATTTGGTGTCACAACTTCACGGACTGTCTATGAATTCTACAAAAAAGGGTCTGAACAAAAATAAATACATCTGTCTCAGAATAAATAAGAGCGGAATGGAAATAAAGTAGGAGGGGACGCCAAGGCATGCGGACGCCTGCAAGACTACCTCGGAATCTCCAATGGACTGAAGGAAGCCTCCTCACTCTAAGGTCAGTAGGGTCCTGTACCGGGATCTGCACAAAAATGCAGAGTGTAGCATCAATAAAACCGACCCCATGTATTGAGTAAGTGTCGAGCCTAACCTTGGCGAAGTAGTAACGAGGCTAGGACACGACAACCAAATAAACTTGTGCAGTTTAATCATGTATGAAACAAAACAATAATAATGACAAGAAATAAGCAACTAGATACCAAATAAGGAAGGGGAAAACATGCCGAGGGGAGAGAATATCAGTTAATAGGAATAACGAGGTAAAGAAACAAATCAAATATCAACTTAAATTACAGAAATAGTAACACAAAGAAAACAAGTGCACGACATCACCCTTCGTGCTTTTACTCTCATCCACACCAAACAATAAATAGAATGCACGACATCATCCTTCGTTCTTTTACTCTCATCCTCACCATAATTCAATAGAAATTGCACGACATCACCCTTCGTGCTTTTAAGTTCATAATATGGCACGGCATCACCCTTCGTGCTTTTAAGTTCATAATATGGCACGGCATCACCCTTCGTGCTTTAACACTCATCCTCACCATACATCAAATAAAACGGCACGACATCACCCTTCGTTCTTTAACACTCTTCCTCACCCAAACAAATCAATAACAACAATCCGGCAAGGAAAATCAACAGTACAATAATAATAAAAGCCATAACGTCCCAGCAAGGGAGCCAACAGTAGAATCAATATCACCCCGGCAAGGGACACAACTATAACCAATCTCACTTAGTTACTTAACTCACGTAATAATTCTTAACTTGAACCAATACTCAACAATGATCAATACCAAAGAAATACCACCAACATGGATAATTATCAAATTAAACTCAAGTAATGTTTGATGAAAAATCACATAAATCACAATATTCGACTCACGAGCATGCTTGACTCCAACGTATAGACACTCGTCACCACACCTATACGTTGCTCATTACACTAACACATAGCAAATAAGACACCATACCTATTCCCTCAAGCTAAGGTTAAGCCAAACACTTACCTCGAATTCCACGACCAAACTCAAGCCTCAATTACCGCTTTCCCTTTAGAATTCATCTCTGATTCAATTGTATCTACACATAATTAGCTTAATAATATCAAGAAGTGCTAAATAATTCAACCCCAATGCTTAATTATGAGTTTTCTATCATTCTTCCCAAAAAGTCAAAAATCGACCCCGAGCCCGCTTGGTCAATACACGAGGTTCAGACCAAAACCCGATCACCCATTCTCCCATAAGCTCGGATATATAATTAGTTTCGGAATCCGACCTCAAAATGATGTCTAAATTCCAATTATACAAAAAGCCCTAACTCTACCCAAATCCCCAATTTTCTACCATTAAAGCCCTAGAATGTTTTATGAAAGTTGATGAAAAACATTAGAAATTTGAAGCAAATTAGTTAATGGACAGTTACCTATGATCTGGGAAGAAAATATCTTGAGAAAATCGCCCTAAGTCTTCTATTTTTGTGAGAATTGAAAAGAAAACGGCTCGAGCTTTTTTTTAAAAAACTTCACTGTGGAAATGAACAGGCCCACTGGGGGCTGCACCTGCGGGAAACTGTCCGCATCTGCGAATGAGCACATGCGAAACCAAATACCGCACCTGCGGAAAGGGACGCACCTGTGGGCTTCCGCTCGCACCTGCGGAAAAGGGCTCGCAGGTGCGGGCACACCAGAACTGGTGCACCAGCAGAGATTTTCCAATTCTAAACACCCCAAAACCTACCTGAAACTCACCCGATCCCTCGGCGTTCCAAACCAAACATGTACACAACCTTAAAAATATCCGACAGACTTACTCGTGCGATCAAATAGCCAAATTAACATCTTAAACATGGAATTTAGCAACAATCAAAGGAAAATCTTAAGAACTTTCAAAGTTTCAAATTTCACAACTACAGGTTCGAATCACGTCATATGACCTCCGTTTCTTACCAAATTTTACAGGCATCACTCAAACACTATATTAAACCTGTACCGGGCTCCGGAACAAAAATATGGGCCCGATACCATCAATTTAAAATATAATAAAATTTTAAAAACTCTTAAAATTTCAGGTAAACAATTTCTTTCAAAAATTTATTTCTCGGGCTTGGGACCTCGGAATTAAATTCTGGGCATACGCCCAAGTCCATATTTTCCTACGGACCCTCCGGGATCGTCAAATCACGGGTCCGGGTCCGTTTACCCAAAATATTGACCGAAGTCTGTAGGATATTTTTAATACAGACTGTCCGTCCGTCGGAGGATGAATGTTGTGCTCAACTCAACCCTTGTGCCCAACTCACGCTGAACTACCCTCCATAAATGCGAGGTAAATTGCGTACCTCGATCAGAAATAATAGACACGGGCACACCATGAAGACGAAAAATCTCCCTAATGTATATATCTGCCAATCTCTCCGAAGAATATGAAACTGCCACAGGGATGATGTGTGCTGACTTGGTTAGTCTATCCACAATAACCCATACTGCATCGAACTTCCTTTGAGTCTGTGGGAGTCCAACAACGAAATCCATGGTGATACGCTCGCACTTCCACTCAGGAATCTCAATCCGCTGCAATAAACCACCAGGTCTCTGATGCTCGTACTTTACCTCCTGACAATTCAAGAACCGAGCTACATATGCCACAATATCCTTCTTCATCCTCCTCCACCAATAATGCTGCTGCAAATCCTGATACATCTTTTCGGCGCCCGGATGAATGGAGTACCGGGAACTATGGGCCTCCTCTAAAACCAACTCACGAAGTCCATCCACATTGGGCACACAAATACGATCCTGCATCCGTAAAACCCCATCATCACCAACTGTAACCTACTTGGAACCACTGTGCCGCACCGTGTCCCTAAGGACACACAAATGAGGATCATCATACTGGCGATCTCGAATATGATTAAATAATGAAGAACGAGCAACTGTATAAGCTAGAACACATTCGGGCTCGAAAATATCCAATCTCATGAACCGATTGGCTAAAGCCTGAAAATCCAAAGCAAACAGTCTCTCCCCGACCAGAATATATGCAAGACTACCCATACTGGCTGACTTCCTACTCAAAGCATCGGCCACCACATTGGCCTTCCCGAGATGATATAAGATGGTGATGTCATAGTCTTTCAACAGCTCCAACCATATTCTCTGCCTCAAATTCAACTCTTTCTACTTGAACAAATATTGTAAACTCTTGCGATCCATGAACACCTCACATGACACGCCATACAGATAATGCCTCCAAATCGTCAGCACGTGGACAATGGTTGCTAACTCTAAGTCATGAACTGGATAATTCTTCTCATGGATCTTCAACTAACGCGAAACATATGCAATGACCTTGCCATCCTGTATCAACACTACACCAAGTCCAATCCGAGATGCATCACAATTCACAATATATGGCCCTGAACCTGTGGGAAAAACCAACACTGGAGCCGTAGTCAAAGCTGTCTTGAGCTTCTAGAAGCTCGCCTTACACTCCTATGACCACCTGAACTGGGCACCCTTCTGAGTCAACCTGGTCATCGGGGCTGCAATAGACGAAAAACCCTCCACAAATCGATGGTAATAGCCCGCCAAACCCAAGAAACTCCGGATCTCTATAGCTGATGTGGGTCTAGGCCAATCCTTGACCGCCAAAATCTTCTTGGGATCCACCTGGATACACTCTGCTGATACAACATGACCCAAGAATGCAACTGAACTCAACCAAAACTCACATTTCAAAAACTTAGCATACAACTGACTGTCCTTCAGAGTCTGGAGAACGACTCGAAGGTGCTGCTCATGCTCCTCCCGCATGCAGGAATAAATCAGGATATCATCAATGAAGACAATCTCGAAAGAATCCAAGTAAGGCGTGAACACTCGGTTCATCAAGTCCATGAAAGCTGTTGGGGCATTTGTCAACCCGAATGACATCACTAATAACTCATAATGCCCGTACCGAGTGCAAAAGGTTGTCTTAAGAACATCGGATGCCCTAATCCTCAACTGATGGTAGCCAGATCTCAAATCAATCTTCGAAAATACCTTGGCACCCTGAATCTGATCAAACAAGTCATCAATCCTCGGCAACAGATACTTATTCTTGATGGTAACCTTGTTCAACTGCCGATAGTCTATGCACATCCTCATCGACCCATCCTTCTTCTTAATAAACAACACCAGTGCACCCCAAGGAGAGATACTAGGCCTAATAAAGCCTTTATCAAGCAAGTCCTGCAACTGTTCTTTCAACTCCTTCAAATCCGGCGGGTCCATACAATATGGCAGAATAGAAATGGGCTGAGTGCCCGGAGCCAAATCAATGCAAAAGTCAATATCCCTGTCAGGTGGCATACCCGGCAAGTCTGCAGGAAACACCTCTAGAAACTCACGGACAATGGGCACAGACTCCATAGAAGGAACCTCGGCACTAGAATCACGAACATAGGCCAAATAGGCCAAACACCCCTTCTCGACCATACGCCGAGCCTTCATATATGAGATAACCCTGCTGGAAGAATGACCAGGAGTCCCTCTCCACTCCAGTTGAGGAAACCTCGGAAATGTTAAGGTCACGTTCTTGGCATGACAGTCTAATATGGCATGATAAGGCGACAACCAATCCATCCTCAAATGACATCAAAATCTACCATATCAAGGAGTAAAAGATCTACACTAGTCTCAAGAGCACCAATAACCACTACACACAAATGGCAGACATGATCTACCATAATAGAATCACCAACAGGTGTAGAAACATATACAAGAGTACTCAGAGAATGACGAGGCATAACCAAATAAGGAGCAAAATAAGATGACACATAGGAATATGTGGACCCTGGATCAAATAAAACTGAAGCATCCCTGATGCAAACTAAAACCATACCTGTGATAATCGCATCGGAGGCCTCAACCTCAGGTCTAGCTGGAATAGCATAACATTAGGGCTGAGCCCCACCAATCTGAACTACATCCCTGGGACGGCCTCCTGCTAGCTGACCTCTACCTCTAGTAGCCTGGCCTCCACCTCTAACTGCCTGACCTCCACCTCTAACACCTCGACCCCCACCTCTGGCTGGCTGAGCGGGTGGTGGAACACCTGGTGCGGGAACCATAGCACGAGAACCCTGGTGCTGAGAAATGCTCGAGGCTCGAGGCTTGAGGGCAAAATCTAGCAATGTGCCTCGGAGCACCGCAAGTATAACAAGATCTCGGCTGCTGAAACTGCTGGCCCTGAAACTGACCTTGACGACCTGAGTAACCACCCTGAAAACTCTGGAGATGCAGTGCACTGATAGTAGCTGATGGTGCATTGTAGGGCAACTGATCAGAATACTGCATATGAGAACCACAACCAACTGGAGCACTACGATAAACCTGAAGTGCTAAATGAAACGGCCTAGGAGAGTGGCCCCTACCAAAAGAATCCCTGCCTCCAGATGAGGCACCACTGAACCTGCCAAAATAACGGGGCCTCTTGTCAGACCCCTGTCCACTCCCCTGTGATAGAACCATCTCAACTCGTCTGGCCACATTGGCTGCATCCTGGAAGGAAATAGCACTCCCTGTCTCCTTTGCCATCTGCAATCTGATCGGCCGAGCTAGTCCCTCAATAAATCTCCTCACCATCTCTCGGTCTGTGGGAAGTATCATAACAGCATGAAGATCCAAGGTAATGAATATGGTCTCATACTGAGTGACGACATAGAACCCTACTGGAGATACTCAAACTGCCTCCTATAATCCTCTCTCTGAGTGATAAGGAGAAACTTCTCCAGAAACAAATCGAAGAACTGGGCCCAAGTCAAAGGCGGTGATCCCGCTGGTCTAGCCAAACAATAATCTCTCCACCATGTCTTGGCGGGACCTGACAGATGAAAAGTAGCAAAGTCGACCCCATTGGTCTCCACTATCCCCATGTTCCGTAAAACTTCGTGGAAACTATCCAAGTAGTCCTGGGGATCCTCTGAAGATGTACCGCTATAAGTAGTAGTAAACAGCCTGGTGAAACGGTTCAACCTCCACAAAGCATCAGCAGACATAGCTGCTCCATCACTGGTCTGAGCCACAATACCCGGCTGAACTACCCCAGCTGTCTGAGGTGCTGGAGTCTGGAACTGAGAAGTCAACTGCTCCAGAGTGCGATTAGCGGGAGTCTGGGCTCCTCCCCCAGCCTGAGCAACGGCCGGTGCTGTAGGAAGTAAACCTACTTGAGAAATGCTCTCCATGAGACCCACTAGACGGACCAGAGCATCCTGGAGTACTGCGGTGGAAATGAACCCCTCGGGAACCTAAGCTAGTCCAACCGAGACTGTCTGGGCAGGAACCTCATCAACAAAATCTACCTGAGGCTCCGCCACTGGGGCTGCTGCTCTGGGCTGAGCTATGCCCCTGCCTGGGCCTCTAGCACGGCCTCGGCCTCGTCCTCGTCCTCGGCCCTTCGTAGGAGCTGCAACTGGGGACTCAGGCTGCTAATCAGTGGATGAAGAAGCACGTGTTCTCGCCATCTGCGAGATAATAGAGTAGAAATTCAATTAGTTTGAGAAATCAAATCGCACGACAGAGAAGAATATATGTGAAGTCATTCCTAAACTCTGTAGCCTCTGGGGGATAAGCACAGACGTCTCCGTACTGATCCCTCAGACTCTACTAAGCTTGTCCGTTAATTGTGAGACCTAAGCATCCTAGTGCTCTAATACCGACTTGTCACGACCCGAATTTCCCACAGTCGGGACCGTGATGGCGCCTAACATTGAACCCGCTAGGCAAGAAAACTTAATGAATATTTACCTTATTCATTTATTATTAACAACTAACAGGTGATATACAAAATCAGCGGAAGAAAAGTACGAAAGAGAAACAAAGTCTAACAACTTGATTAAATACCATTACAAAATTCATAATACTAAACCCAGAATTTGGTGTCACAACTTCACGGACTGTCTATGAATTCTACAAAAAAGGGTTTGAACAAAAATAAATATATATGTCTTAGAATAAATAAGAGAAGAATGGAAATAAAGTAGGAGGGGACGCCAAGGCCTGCAGACGCATACATGACTACCTCGGAATCTCCAATGGATTGAAGGCAGCCTCCTCACTCTAAGGTCAGTAGGGTCCTGTCTGGGATCTGCACAAAAGTGCAGAGTGTATCATCAGTACAATCTACCCCATGTACTGAGTAAGTGTCGAGCCTAACCTCAGCGAAGTACTGATGAGGATAGGACACGACAACCAAATAAAACTGTGCAATTTAATCATCTACGAAACAAAACAATAATAATGACAAGAAATAAGCAACTAGATACCAAATAAGGAATGGGAAAACATGTCGAGGGGAGAGAATATCAATTAATAGGAATAACGAGGTAAAGCAACAAATCAAATATCAACTTAAATTATAGAAATAGTAACACAAAGAAAACAAGTGCACGACATCACCCTTCGTGCTTTTACTCTCATCCACACCAAACAATAAATAGAATGCACGGCATCACCCTTCGTGCTTTTACTCTCATCCACACCAAACAATAAATAGAATGCACGGCATCACCCTTCGTGCTTTTACTCTCATCCTCACCATAATTCAATAGAATTAGCACGACATCACCCTTCGTGCTTTTAAGTTCATAATATGGCACGGTATCACCCTTGGTGCTTTTACGCTTATCCTCACAATATCATACACGACATCACCCTTCGTGCTTTTACACTCATCCTCACCATAAATCAAATAAAATGGCACGACATCACCCGTCGTGCTTTAACACTCTTACTCGCCCAAAAAAATCAATAACAACAATCCGGCAAGGAAAATCAACAGTACAATAATAATAAAAGCCATAACGTACCAGCAAGGGAGCCAACAATAGAATCAATATCACCCCGGCAAATTAACACGTAGCAAATAAGACACCATACCTATTCCCTCAAGCTAAGGTTAAGCCAAACACTTACCTCGAATTCCACGACCAAACTCAAGCCTAAATTACCGCTTTCCCTTTAGAATTTGCCTCTGATTCAATTGTATCTAAACAGAATTAGCTTAATAATATCAATAAGTGCTAAATAATTCAACCCCAATGTTTAATTATGAGTTTTCTATCATTTTTCCCAAAAAGTCAAAAATCGACCCCGGGCCTGCTTGGTCAAAACACGAGGTTCGGACCAAAACCCGATCACCCATTCGCCCATGAGCCCGTATATGTAATTAGTTTCGGAATCTGACCCCAAAACGAGGTCTAAATTCCAATTATAAAAAAATCCCTAACTCTACCCAAATCCCCAATTTTCTACCATTAAAACCCTAGAATTTTTTATGAAAGCTGATGAAAAACATTAGAAATTTGAAAAAAATTTAGTTAATGGACACTTACCTATAATTTGGGAAGAAAATCTCTTGAGAAAATCGCCCTAAGTATTCTATTTTTGTGAGGATTGAAAAGAAAACGGCTGGAGCTTTGTTTTTAAAAATTTCACAGCCCGAAAATCGCACCTGCGGTGCTTGGGTCGCACATGCACTCTCGCAGGTGCAGAAAACTGGTCGCACATGCGGAAATGAACAGGCCCACTAGGGGCCGCACCTACGGGAAGCCGTCTGCATCTGTGGATGAGCACCTGCGAAACCAAATACCGCACCTGAGGAAAGGGTCGCACCTGCGGGCTCCGCTCGCACATGCGAAAAAGGGCTCGCAGGTGCGGGCACAACAGAACTGGTGCACCAGCAGAGATTTTCCAATTCTAAACACCCCAAAACCTACCCGGAACTCACCTGAGCCCTCGGGGCTCCAAACGAAACATGTACACAACCTTAAAAACATCCTAAGGACTTACTCGTGCGATCAAATCGAAAATAACATCTTAAACAACGAATTTAGCATAAAAATCAAAGGAAAATCTCAAGAACTTTGAAAGTTTTAAATTTCACAATTACGGGTCCGAATCACGTCATATGACCTCCGTTTCTTACAAAATTTTACAGGCATCACTCAAACACTATATTAAACTTATACCGGGCTCCGGAACCAAAATACGTGCCCGACACCATCAATTTCAAATATAATCAAATTTCCAAAAACTCTTATAATGTCAGTAAAACAATTTCTTTCAAAAATTCATTTCTCGGGATTGATACCTCAGAATTCAATTTCAGGCATACGCCCAAGTCCCATATTTTCCTACGGAATCTCCAGGACTGTCAAAGCACAGGTCCGGGTCCGTTTACCCAAAATATTGATCGAAGGTAACTTAAATTCAATTTTAAAGGTAAAATTAGCATTTTTCTCAGTTTTTCATATAAAAGCTTTTCGGATATACACCCGGACTGTGCACGTAAAAAAAGGTGAGATAAAAGGAGGTTTTCAAGGCCTCGGAACACAGTTTTTACTTATAACATGAGAGATGAATTTTTGGGTCATCACAATGACCTCTAGCAAGGTGGTGATTCTGAACATCGTTTGTCATGTTCCTGAAATACGGAAGAACTTAGTTTCTATTTCACTTCTCGTCAAGAATGGATTTACGTGTGTTTTTGTTTCAAACAAAGTTGTAATAAGTAAGAACGAGATGTACTTAGGAAAAAGTTACCTTACTGAGGGCCTTTTTAAGCTGAATGTAATGGTTGTTGACAATAATAAAATTTCAGCCTCTTCTTACTTACTTGAGCCAAATGATTTATGGCATATACGATTGGGACATGTCAAGTATAAAACCTTGCAAAAAATTATTAATTTGGAAGTATTTCCTAAGTTAAATGTCAAATATGTGTGGAATCTAAGTATGTTAAACATCCTTATAAGTCTGTTGAAAAGAATTCAAATCTTTTGACTTAATTCACACAGTTATTTGCGACATGAAGTCAATACCATCTCGCGGTGGAAAGAAGTATTTCATAACTTTTATTGACGACAATATTCGATATTGCTATGTTTACTTACTTAATAGTAAAGATGAAGAAATAGATGCATTCAAGATACAAAATTGAAGTTGAAACGCAACTTAACAAGAAAATCAAAATGATAAAAAGTGATAGGGGTGGTGAGTTTGAATCTCCTTTTGAAGAGATATTTTTAGAATATGGAACTATTTATCAAACAATGGCCCCTTACACGCCCCAATCCAATGGGATTGTGGAAAGAAAGAATCGTTCATTAAAGGAAATGATGAACGCATTGTTGATAAGTTCTGATTTACCACAGAACTTGTGGGGGGAAGCCATTCTTACGGCTAACTGGATACTAAATCAAGTACCCCATAGCAATATGTAATCCATCCCATATGAAAAATGGAAAGGAAGGAAGCCCAACTTGAATTATTTTAAAGTGTGGGAGTGTTTGCCAAAAGTGAAAGTTCCTAAACCAAAAGGGTAAAAATAGGACCGAAAATCGTTGATTGTGTTTTCATAAGATATGCGACCAATAGTAAAGCATATCAAATTTTGGTTCATAAATTAGAAAATCCTGACATTCATAATTAATACTGTTATAGAATCATATAATGCTAAATTTTTTGAAAATATATATCGGTATAAAAAGAAATGTGAGTCGATTAGTGAAGGATCTAAGTGACCTCGGGAAGAAACTAAAGAAAGTAAATATAATCAGGAGGATCCAAGGCGTAGAAAACGTCAAAAAACGTCTACTTCATTTGGACCAGATTTTGTGGCTTTCTTATTAGAAAATGAGCCTCGAACATTTAAAGAAGCTATGTCTTCTTCCGAATCATTATTTTGGAAAGAGGAAGCCAATAGTGAATAGAATCCATATTAAACAATCATACATGGGAATTGGTTGATCTTCTTCCAGGCAATAAACCATTAGGTTCTAAATGGATTTTTAAGAGGAAAATGAAATATGATGGTATTATTGCCAAATATAAGGCAAGAATTGTGGTCAAATGATATAGACAACGAGAAGGTCTTGACTATTTTGATACATACTCTCCAGTTACAAGAATTACGTCCATACGAATGTTAATAGCATTAGCTGCGGTATATGGTCTTGAAATTCATCAAATGGACGTTAAAATGACCTTCTTAAATGGAGAATTGGAGGAAGAAATTTACGTGGAACAACCTGAAGGGTTTGTGGTTCCAGGTAAAAAAAAAAGGTATGTAGACTTGTTAGTCGTTTTACGGACTAAAACAAGCACCCAAACAATGGCATGCGAAATTTGATCAAATAATGTTGTCAAATTGTTTCAAGATAAATGAATGTGATAAATGTGTGTACATTAAAAATGTTACAAATCACATAGTCATTGTTTTCTTATATGTGTATGAGATACTGATAATGAGTAATGACATTGCCAACATAAATATGACTAAGCGTATGCTAACTAGCAAGTATGATATGAAAGACTTGGGAGTTGCCGATTTAATTTTGGTTATTAAGATCCATAAGACTCCTCAATTTCTAGAGCTGTCGCAATCTCATTACATTAAAATAGTACATGAAGAATTCAAGTACTTAGATTTTAAAGTTGCAAAGACTCTAATTGATGTGAATCTTGCACTTGCGAAGAACAAATGCCAAAGCATATCACAATTGGATTATGCTCGTGTGCTTGGATGTTTAATGTATATCATGAATTCTACTCAACCAGATATAGCTTGTGTTATAAGTAAATTGAGTCGATACAAGTAATACGTGTCTATCTCATTGTGTAACGATCTGACCGGTCGTTTTGAGCTTTAGTGCGTCGTTCAGCGGTTTGAGGTCATGGACATCTTCACTTCAGGCATTATGACTTGTATGCATGGTCGGAATTGAATTTCGTGAGTTTTGGAGTTGATTTGCAAATAGAATTCTCATTTCGGAAGCTTTAAGTTGGAAGAATTGACTTAGGTTGGATTTTTGAGTAAACAACCTCGGAATTGGGATCTGAAGGTTCTAGAAGGTTCGTATGATGATTTTAGACTTGGGCGTATGTCTGGATCAGGTTTGGATGACTGGGGAACGTTTCGGCGCCTCTTATGGAAGTCAACATTTCTAGAAGAATTTCATAAATTTGGGTTAAAGTGCATTTCAATATTATCGATGTCTATTTGGGATTCAGATTTTGGGAATAGCTCCATATGGTGATTCTGTTATTGGGAGCGCGTCCGGAAGTGGATTTGGAGGTCCGTAGGTCATTTTGGAGTCGTTTGGTGGAAGTTAGAAATTTGAAGGTTTTTGAGAAATTGGATCGGAAATGGACTTTCTGATATCGGGGTCAGAATCCAATTTCGGAAGTTGGAGTAGGTCCGTAATATCAAATGTGACTTGTGTGCAAAATTTGAGTTCAATCGGGCGTGATTTGATAGGTTTCGGCATCGAATGAGCAAGTTTGAAGTTATAAAGTTCATAAAGCTTGAATTCGAGTGTGATTCATGGTATTAGCGTTGTTTGATGTGCTTTGAGGACTCGAGAAGGTTTGTATTACATTTTAGAACTTGTTGGTGTGATTGGACAAGGCCTCGGGGGCCTAGGACGGATTCCGGGTGGTTGAAGGATTGCGTTGGACTTGGAAGAAAGGCTGGGGCCTGCTGTCATCTGGTGTAACCGCACTTGCGAGGTTTTGGCCGCAGGTGCGGAGCCGCAGAAGCGGCCATGAGGTTCGCAGATGCGATATTGGCTGGAGTGTGCTGGGACCGCAAATGCAGTCGTCTCACCCAAAAAGCGGGACCGCACCTGCGGAAGAGAAGGCGCATAAGCGAAAATGGGCTGGGAGCCCTGGACCGCAGAAGCAGCATATTGTCCGCACCTGCGGAATTGCAGAAGCGGTCAATTGACCGCAGGTGCGAAGTATCGCTGGGCAGTGTGTTTATTTTAAAGACGAGATTTGGCCATTTTTCACCCATTTTCACTTTGGTTGGGCGATTTTGGAGCCTTTGAAGAGGGGGATTTTATCATCTATTATGAGGTAAGTAATTCCCGCATGTATTAAGTTAAATACATGATTATATATGGATTTAGACATGGAAAATTATAGAAATTATGGGATTTGGAAGTAAAACCTAGAAATTTATATTTTTGGATTTTGGCCACAAAATTGGGCATGGATTTAGAGTAAATTATATATTTGAATTCGTGCGGTTATGGGTAATCTTTATCTTCAAGAAATTTAGGAACCCAGGCACGTGGGCCCGAGGGTGATTTTATCGAATTTTTGATCGGTGTTAGAAATTGTTATTAATTGGAGCGTTGTGCATCAATTAGAGTAAACGGAAGGGCTTGGAAGCCGGTTATGGAACTTCGGAGCGAGGTAAGTCTCCTTTTAATCTTA
>ML313990.1:0-10359 GCA_005239505.1 Nicotiana paniculata | reverse complement strand
TCTCACACCACACTCCCACACACTCACGTTCTTCTCCCCACTTCCCACTTTCTTCACATAAGTGACAAGCACATACACATTTATATAGAATGGGGGACTTACATCTGTAAAGAGGGAGGAGAGACGCAAAACAGAGAGCACGAGAGATAGAGAGTGGTGAGTAAGGGGATCTTGAAGCAGCAACTAACAAAAGTAGTCGTCTTCTTTAACGAAGTGGTGGCTAGTGAAAATACAACTATTTTCTTTCCTCCAAACACTAAAACACAAAGTTTCAACACCATATGAATCCTCCATAGCTTCACCATTGAACAATCACTTTTAGTTAGCAATAACCAGCCAGCTCTCGCCCTTTCCATGGTTTTCGCTGCCGGAGGTGATGACCGGCGAAGGCCATAACTGTTGCTGCTGTACCTAGCTGTTGTTTCTATCCTTTCTTCCACCTCTACTGTCACTGTTTTTCCGGAGTCGCACCATCGACGTCGAACAAACAAAAAATCGGCGATAGTCGTCGAAACTACTAAAATCTGCTTTTGCCGAGTTGTATATAAATTGGGATGTTGAAGTCGTTTGAGGTCGTTGTCTGAGGTTTCCGTGCAGAATCGTGGTTCCGTTGAGGTCGTCAGTAAATTTTCCGGTCGAGAGCCGTCCAGCTAGTAGGCCTTTGTAATTTCAACTCAGTTCATTTATACCAAAGGTCATATTCCCGTCCTTTTCTTCCTTCTTTTCTTTGCAAAGATCTCTTTTCTAATTGATAAGATTCTTGGTATTGTTGGTTGCTACTGATTTGCTTGATGCGTTGTTTGGATGCTAATACTATAGTGGTTATTTTATTTCTCTGTTCCAATGTTTCTTTAGATATGTGATGTTTGGATTTTAGTTATTAATTTTGATCTTATAATCTAATAAGATAGAATTGAACATGCTTGTATATATATTTTTATTTTATTTTAAAGGATTTTGCTGTTTTAATTGAGAAGTTTTAGTTTAGCAATTGGTTATGAATTGTACCGAGGAATATGGCAAATAGACCACCTGGATTCTTGGTTAATAACTACAAAATGTCTCTTAGCATGTTAATGACTTGTAATATAGATAACTTTATCAAGTATAATAGCTACTACATTAGAGTGCTCTAAGCGCGCTTATGAATTTATTATCGTGGTTGTGTACACATTCGCGTGATATATTTATAATTTCCACAAATAAATCAACGTACGCGTTCGCGCGACTTTGGCCAAACAATCTTAACAACTAATTAAGTGTTATAAATTGTGTACACGTACGCGTGACACGATTTTTACACCCGAACAAAATGGGTACACGTAAGCGTGACTTGTTTCAAGATAATTCAATAAACACGAATAGTCAAGTAATTTAAAAGCGGCAAAAGATATCACGCACATAGGTTCTAAAACACGTAACTAAACGATTTAATTAAGTCAGGTATGATTAAGGTGATCGTGCTAAAACCACGAAACTCGGGAGTGCCTAGCACTTTCTCCCCGGTTAATAGAATTCCTTACCCAGTTTTCTGTGTTCGCAGACTTTTAAACAGAGTCAAACTTCCTCGATTTGAGATTTTAAAATAAATGGTGACTCGGGACACCGTAAATAAATAATTCCGAGTGGAGACTCTTAATTAAATAAATAATCTCAATTTGAATAATGTCACTTTAATTGAAAAAACTCTCATATACCCTTTCGGAAAAAGGAGGTGTGACAGCTCTGAGGACTCTGCTAGGGAAATTAGAACCTAGAATCTCTGGTTCAGGGTTTCAGAATTCGAGCTTGTTAATGTCATTTTACTTGGCTTTATTAATTGTGATATTACTGTATTTTGTGCGCTCAATGTGCTAAATGTTATTTATTTACCGCTTTGATATTTATTTGAACTGTATTTAAATTGCCTTCTTACGCCTCCTTATTGAGTCTTCTAAAAATTGGTGTACACATTCGCGTGGCTCGCCTTTCTGTTAGAGATCATACCAAGTAAGAAATATGGGGATGGACTAGCCACTATGCCGGATAGTCTTTCGTGCTACCGGTACGTCACTCCCACCCCGACTCGAGTTGTCCGCTCGAGTAGCCAAGGTCTAGAAAAAAACCTCAGGTTGAACCCTAGAATGACAAAACCTCATGCCGCATCCCTAGTACGAACGATTATCTGCATCATGTGCATTTTGACTTAGGGGACTCAACACAGGGGTTGGGTTCGTCCAGGACAGGTGTACCCGAAATAAAAAGACCATCCTGATGCATCCTACTTGCTATATGTGCATTATTTATCTCGGTTTGTTGTTGACCGGCTAAAGAAAGAAAGAAAAATAATAGAAAAACCAAGAGTGAGGAAAGATAGAAATTTACTAGTGTTAAAAAAAAACTTGATATTTGAAAAATACTTCGGAACTCTTTCAAATTTTTTCGGAAAAAAGAAGAATTTCAAAATAATTGAAAATGAGGGGAAAAAGAATTTCAAAATAAGTCAAAATAATTTTTCTTTAGTTATGAACGAATTATGCGAGTCTGATTCTCACCGGATGTGAGATACGTAGGCAACCTCCATAGTGTTCGGCCCCATTTTTTTTTACAAAAATATTATTTTCTTTAAAAAAGGGAAATGTGTCTAGTTTATTTATTATTTTTTTTCTCTCTCTTAATCAAAAAACAAATAAACAGACCCAGCTTCGGTTAATCTTCAACTGTTTTTGTCGGAATAGCCTTAGAACATCTTCAGGATTGTCGAAGGGTTGTTCTCGCAAGAACAGACATGTATGTCAATTGGTTATCACTTTTACCGTCATGCCCATTCCCGACCCTAAATCTATCTTTGGAAATACGAAGGGGTCACAATTGCAAAAATAGCCCCCATTTCGTTGATTTTTCTTAAAATTGAGTTATACAGAAAAGCTTATTTTAAAAAATGAGTGCATTGGTTCTATCTTTTGAGACTAGTGTCAACCTAATCTTAACCACCCACAGATACATAATGAGCACTATCCAAAATTCACCGTTGACGATTGTAGATGAGGCTCCACTTCAGCTTCAGATGTGGTGGTATGACTTAGGAGAAGATAGTCAGAAATGGGTCACCAAGCACCTGGGAGCCCTCCAAGATACTATGAAAGTTAAACCACAGGATGATTTGATTGAGGCACTAGTGACTTTTTAGGACCCTGTTCACAATGTCTTCCGCTTCTCTGATTTTGAGCTTACTCCCACTTTAGAAGAGATAGCTGGATATTCCGGTTTTGGAAGGGATTTGAGAAAATAGAAGCTCATATTCCCGAAAGCTCCCTGTATACACCGATTCTTCGATCTTCTGAACATCAATAATCAAATCAGAAAGACCAACATAGTCAAAGGGTGTTGTTCTTTCTACTTCTTGTATACTAGGTTCGGGCAACCAAATGGGTTTAAAATTCATGAAAAAGGCCTAACCAACAAGCAGGACAAGGACACATGGCAGATTCACCGTCGTTTTGCCTTCATCGTGGCTTTTCTAGGACTCATGGTCTTCCCAAACAAAGAGCGGACAATTGATATTCGCATAGCCAGGGTCGTACAGGTCCTCACTACCAAAGAACATCACACTCTTGCCCCCATCATTCTATCAGACATTTATCGGGCGTTGACTTTGTGTAAGTCCGGGGAAAAATTCTTCGAAGGGTGCAATATTTTGTTGCAAATGTGGTTGATTGAACATCTCCGACATCACCCCAAGTTCATGCAGAATGGTCCGAGCAAGGATAATTTCATTAAGAGTTATGGAGAAAGAATAAAAGATTATAACTCTCCAGAAGGGGTGGAAGCTTGGATATCCCACTTAAGATCTTTAAATGCAAGTCAAATTGAGTGGACTTTGGGATGGCTCCCGGTAAGGGAGGTGATACACATGTCGGCTCTACAGAGTTATTTGTTGTTATTGGGTTTGAGAAGTGTCCAGCCATATGCGCCACAGAGAGTCCTAAGGCAGCTAGGAAGGTACCAAGTGGTGCCTGATGATGAAGATTTGAGTGTGCAAGTGATTGAGCTACACCTCGAAGCCCCACTCCCTGAAGCTTTAATCCAACAAATCTTGAAATATGATACCCAAGTGCCAGATCCTGCGAAAGGTGAGATAGATCCGGGTTATGATAAGTGTCTTGAGAAGATATCTCGCGTGGATGATGAGCAAGAACCCGAGCTCAAAAGACCCGTAAAAGGGCCGCACATTCAAGCCTTTAATGATAAAATCCAAGAACGGTTGGCTTGGGGTGAAAAAGAAAAGGGATACAAAGTAACTATTCATGCCTTAGAAGAAAGCCTGAGAAACCTCAATTTTGAGAAAGACTTACAAGTGCAAGAAGCGGAAGGTGAAAAGAAGATTCTTATCCGCGAGAATGAAACCCTCCGTGTTTAGCTTCAACCGATGAAGAAAGCCTCTGAGGTGCCATTGAGAAGTTGGAAAGACCAAAGAACCATCCAATTTGATGGAAAAGATGCAAGATTATAATTCCATTTTGGCAAAGACTAAAACGGCGTTGGACAAAGCCAAGGAAACAATCGTACAGTTAAGTGAGAAGGCCGAATCAAGTAAGGATCGTCAAGCAACAAAATTTGAAGAAGAGATGGCTCAATTCGAGAGAGAGAAGGCCCATTGGGTACGCTCAAAAGCTCAGCTCCATGCACAGTTAGAAGAAATGAGAAGGTGCAATAGAGAATACCAGTATGCAGATTTTGATAGGGAGATGGCTCAGGCGAGAGTCGAGCAGGCTAGACTTCGGGCTCAGTTAGAGTCAGCTTTAGATCGCGAGGGCTACATGAGGGAGATAGCCACCACTCGCCAGCAACAGTTACAAGATCGAGACTAGAATTTTCAGTACTTCAGAGAGCAAGTCCATGATTTGGCTGTTTATACCGCTCAAAGTTATGTGAACTGCCAAGGGATGTATTATGATAAGTTTTTGGAGCATGCACCTAAATTTTCCCGTCATCTTGCAGCAGAGTTAGAGAGGATGTACCGTACATTGGGGGGTCAGCCAGGGCAAGCCCCACCATGAGCAGATGTGCCAGTGGTTGAAAACAAATGATTGTGGAGTTGAAACTTAGTCTAGTTGTTAGAACTTTTCATGTCGCAGTTATTTTATTTTAGTCATTGTTTAGTCTTTTAAATCACTGTCTTTTAATTTTTCCAAAGTCTGTTAAGTCATTTTGATGTAATGTTCTTTCTGTCGTTATATTTTGATCTATTTCGTTTTGTTAAAAAAAAAAGAAAAAAAAGATTATTATTTTATTTTATTTATTTATTTTTCTCCTGAACTACGTAATGGTCTGATTCATGCGGCGTCATGATATGTAAGCAATCCCTATCGGATGCGATCATAACCATAATTAATCTGAAAAAAAGGATTTTAGGAAAAGAGAGAGAGAGAGAGAGAGATAGAGTGAGAGAGAGAGAGAGAGAGAAAGACCCACCTACTGTACCCATTGTCTATACCATCACTGTTCCTCAACCGGCTCTTTCTCAAAAGTACAACAATGATCCACAACTGAATGCTCATTATGTCCAACATTACTCTCCAGAGTTGACTTTCAAAGTTCCACATTCATACAAGCATACTCTTCAGAACATGTTCCCAGTTGAGACCGAAAAGCCCGACAAGAATAGGGAACAAGAGAAAATGACCAGAAAAATGAAGATCCTGAAACAAACCATCAGAAACATACATGGATTGGGAGGCCACAAGAGTGTTTCGTTCAATGATTTATGCATGTTCANATATTCCTCAGAACATGTTCCCAGTTGAGACTGAAAAACCTGACAAGAATACGGAACAAGAGGAAATGACTAGAAAGATGAAGAGTTTGGAACAAACCATGAGAAACATACAGGGTTTGGGAGGCCACAAGAGTGTGTCCTTTAACGATCTATGCATGTTTCCCCATGTCCATTTGCCACCCGGTTTCAAGACCCCCAAGCTTGACAAGTATGACGGGCATGGTGATCCCATCGCCCATTTGAAGAGATATTGTAACCAATTAAGGGGAGCGGGAGGAAAAGAAGAATTACTCATGGCTTATTTTGGGGAAAGTTTGACTGGAATTGCTTCAGAATGGTTCATAGATCAAGACATCTCTCACTGGCATGTGTGGAACGACATGGCTCAAGATTTTGTCCAACAGTTTTAATACAATATTGATATAGTGCTAGACCGTTCCTCTCTCGTCAACATAAAGAAGAAACTAACAGAAAGCTTCAGAGAATATGCAATAAAGTGGAAAGGGCAAGCTGCTAGGGTCAAACCCCCAATGAAAGAGGCAGAAATGATTGACTATTTTCTCCAAGCTCAGGATCCTGATTACCTCCATTATATGTTAGCCGTCATTGGTAAACCTTTTGCTGAGGCGATTAAGATCGGGGAAATATTTGAGAATGGCATGAAATCGGGCAAAATTGTGAGCCAGGCAGCCCTTAAGGCGACCTCGCAAGCAATTCAAATCGGGTCAGGCAGTTTCGAAAATCGAAAAAAGAAAGAGGAAGGATCTATGATGGTATCTGGGTTCGGGGGAGTTCAAAGAGGGATAGTTCCTTCTTATGTGCAGTCCCAACAAGGACAATCCAATTCTTCTCAACATTACTATCCAACTCAGGGTCCCCGATACTCAATTCCCCCACAACAATACACAGTGTTTAATGCTCAGGCTTATGCTAGGCCTCCCAATCATCAAAAACAATGGAGGGCACCGATTTCTCAAGTCTCCCATCAACTCCGGTCGAATTTTCAGGCACCATATAATCCTCGTCCCCGACAAGAATATATGAGAGAACAGGAGCCAAATAAAGAGTTCACCCCAATTGGAGAATCATATACAATCCTATTTCGAAAGTTAATGCAGCTGAAGTTGATTGAACCTGTCATGCCGCGTTATGTGAATCCAAATTCAAAAGGTTTTGACTCAAATGCAATATGTGAGTATCACTCTAATACCCAAGGTCATAGTACAAAAAATTGTTGGACATTAAAGAAAGCCATTGAAAATTTGATTGAAGAAAAGGCAATTGTGGTAATAAACAATGAGGATACTCCTAATATCACAAACAATCCACTCCCAACTCATGATAACACACATTTGATTGAGATGATTTGTGATAATCAAGATTATAAACAGTCTAGCAAGACAGAGATGGTTGTTGGAATCATAGGGAAAGAGCCAAAAGTTATAGTAATCCCGCTGCAATTGGCACTGTTGATTGTGAAAGGTGCGAGTTCCATTTCAAACTCATGTTATGAAAAAGCGGTTCTCTATGTCCCTGGAAGAACAAAAAAGGTTGAGGTTCAATTGGGTGGGCCAAAACTTTACGTCCCTGGGGGCATTCAAAAGATTGTTCCAAATAATGGCTTGAGAAATATAACATAGCCGGTTGCTATCCGACCTGCTGCACAACTCCCAGTGACAAATACAAAAGCTAATCCCTGGAATTATAACAAGACTGTCATGACATACAAAGAAAAAGAGATAGTTGAAGAAGTAGATGAAGTGGGGGGCTTGACCCGCTCTGGAAGGTGCTACTCACTAGAGGAATTGAGAAAAGCTAAGCAAGCCAGGGAAAGTCACTTGCCAGTGAAAGAACCCGTTGCAGAAAAAGAAGCGGAGGAATTCCTTAAGAAGATGAAAATGCAGGACTACTCAATCATTGACCAACTAAGGAAAACCCCTGCTCAGATTTCTTTGTTATCTCTGCTTTTGCACTCAGAAGAACATCGTCGTGTGTTGATCAAAACTCTGTACGAGGCATATGTCTCAGAAAATACAACGGTGAATCAATTGGAAAAAATGGCTGAAAGATTCTTTGAAGTGAATAAGATTTCTTTCAGCGATGATGATTTGCCTGAGGAAGGGGCGGGGCACAATAGAGCTTTGCATCTTATGGTAAAATCTGAAGGGCATTACGTGAAAGGAGTCATGATTGGCGGAGGATCAAGTGTATATGTATGCCCTTTTTCTACTCTACAAGAGCTGAACATTAACATTAACAGAATTCAAACTAGTAATGTCAGCATCAGAGCTTTTGATGGTTCAAGAAGAGACACTATTAGGGAAATCGAACTCACCATGACAATCGTCCTCGGTGATTTTAACATTGTCTTTCAAGTGTTGGATATGAAAACTTCCTATACTTTTCTTCTGGGAAGGCCGTGGATCCATATGGCTAGAGTTGTACCATCCACCCTACATCAAATGGTCAAATTCGAGTATGATAGACAAGAAATTGTTGTTCATGGGGAGGACGACTCATCCGCCTATAAAGACCCGTCCATTCCATGTATCGAGGACAAGGAAGGATGTGAATTCCTTATATATCAAGTATTTGAGGTGATTGAGGTGGACCAAGTGGAAGAAGGAAAACCAATTCAGCATCCCCGTATGTCAGCCATATCTATGATGGTAGCTTCGCTGATGTTAAGGAACGACTATGAACCAAGAAAAGGATTAGGATCCTCTCTGCAGGGAATTGNCAACGTCGGCTGACATAGACAGAGCCAAGGCCCGCAAAAAGAATGGTTGGAATTTGTCCAAACCAATCCCTCACATTGCCTACTCTTTTATCAAGCCACAATTTGAAGAAGCCCAAAATCCTTCTACTCAGGATGACATTGATATAGTTTGTCAGGGTCTCAAGGAGATGTTCTATGAGATCAATATGGTTCAGGTTGGTGAGGGTTCTAGTCGTGCAAGTGTTCAGCTGATTGGTCCAGATACCTCGCTCAACAACTGGGAAGCAACTCCTCTTCCCATCAGGAAAAGGTCGTAGTAGTCTGTTTTGCCGCTTTTTCTGTATCTGGATTATTTTAAGGGTTGTAATCCAGATATTTTAGTTTAATTTCTTTGCTTTGATGTTAATACCTCTATCCTTTCAAATTCAATGAAATGAAGTTCCAGTTTCATAGTAAAAAATTTTCTTTTCCTTCCCCTAATTTTTGTTAATCTCAAAATAATGAATCATGAAGTTGAGTATGATGAAGATGAGGCTTTAAAGGAAATAAAAAGGGAATTGGATCAATTTGAGAATAATCCTAAGCCTAACTTAAATGAATTTGAGGCAATTAACCTTGGAAGTCCTGAAGAAACCAGAGAAACAAAAATAAGCATTCATACTGAACAAAAGACAAGAGATTCCATAATTCAAGTTTTGTTCGAGTACAGAGATGTGTTTTCTTGGTCGTATGATGACATGCCGGGTTTGAGTGCCGATTTAGTGANATAATTCAAGTTTTGTTCGAGTATAGAGATGTATTTGCATGGTCATATGATGACATGCCGGGTTTAAGTGCCGATTTGGTGGTTCATAAGCTTCCCACACATCCCAATTTTCCACCAATCCAACAAAAACCAAAGGAAGTTTAAGACAGACATGAGTGATAAGATTAAAGAAGAAATCACGAAGCAACTAAGTCAAATGTGATCAGGTTCGTCCGATATACTACATGGTTAGCAAATGTTGTGCCAGTGCCAAAGAAGGATGGGAAAATTAGAGTTTGTGTTGACTATAGGGATTTAAACAAAGCAAGTCCAAAAGTCAACTTTCTCTTACCCAACATTCATATCCTTGTTGACAATTGTGCTAAACATGAAATCCAATCTTTTGTGGATTGTTATGCTGGATATCAACAAATTCTGATGGATGAAGAAGATGCAGAAAAGACCGCCTTCACAACTCCATGGGGGACTTATTTTTATAGGGTCATGCCATTTGGTTTGAAGAATGCAGGGGAAACCTACATGAGGGCCATGGCTACCATATTCCATGACATGATGCACAAAAAGATTGAAGTGTATGTTGATGATGTGATCATTAAGTCCAGAACACAAGATGATCACGTGCAAGGCTTGAAAAATTTCTTTGAAAGGCTACGAAGGTACAATATCAAACTTAATCCAGCCAAATGTGCATTTGGAGTTCCTTCTGGGAAGCTTTTGGGTTTTATAGTTAGTCGAAGGGGCATTGAGTTGGATCCCTCAAAGATAAAGACCATTCGAGAGCTTCCTTCCCCAAAGAATAAAAAATAAGTCATGAGTTTACTCGGGAGGTTGAAATACATCAGCAGGTTCATTGTGCAACTTACAACCACATGTGAGCCTATTTTCAAGTTGTTGAAAAAGAACTCCGCTATCAAGTGGACAAATGAGTGCCAAGAAGCTTTTGATGAGATCAAAGAATATTTTTCAAATCCCCCTGTTTTGGTTCCACCGGAACCTGGTAGGCCTCTGTTTTTAAATCTGTCAGTAATGGATAGTTCCTTTGGTTGTATTCTAGGTCAACATGATGCTACAGGAAAAAAGGAACAAGCAATCTATTATTTGAGCAAAAAGTTCACC
>ML313989.1:125238-187063 GCA_005239505.1 Nicotiana paniculata | reverse complement strand
GAATTGCTTAACTAACTCCTCCCATGTGGTAATGGAATTTATGGGGAGTGAGTTTAGCCAAGTGTGTGCAGCTCCAGTAACTGAGAATGGAAACAACAACAGTTTTATTGCCTCCTGGGTGACGTTTGGCTGCCTCTGTGTTTTGCAAATTGACAGGAAGTTTTTCAAATGCTACTGGGGGTCTTCGATGTATGAACCTGAGAATAGTCCCTTGTTTTGCAATAAGTGCTGCATATTATTTGTTATCTGGAAGGACTCGGCCTGTATCTGAGGGACTAGTATCGCAGTGGCCAAATTCTCAGTTGTGGGTTGTGCCCAGTCATATAAAGGATCCTCTGCCCTATTTGAGCGACTGGGTATACCACATCATCCCCATTATTGTTCCTGTTGTTTGGATCTTCCATGTCGGGTTCAATTTGTTCAATTGGTAGTTGTTGTTTGCTTTTTCGTTTGGTCCGATTTAGGGCCTTGAAAACTTTCTCGGGGTCTGATAAGGCTTCGACTATTTCACCAGTTCTCGATGAGTTTCTAGGCATGCACCTGCAACACGTTAGCAAACGTTAAACTTTCAATGTATAAGCAAAAATTTGAAGAAAATTGATTATATTTCAGAATTTTGTATTTCTTCCAACTCAATTATAACATTGTTAGTTCCCCGGAAACGACGCCAAAATTTGATCACGCTCAACTATGTCTAATAAAAGACTAAACGGGCGTTGCAAATATAATCCGGGGTATTATGCCCAGAGTCGATCCCACAGGGAATTAACGTATCAATCAAGTCGTTAGAATACACAACTTTTACTCAATCAATTCTCTCAAGACTTTTTGAATATAAATTGGTGATGTTTTACTAGTTCTACTGACAATAATAATAACTAACGATCACTAAAAATGTGTTGTAAACAATTATGATAAAGATCTAAGGCTACGGTTTCCCCCGTCGGTGAACTTACTTCTCGGATATTTCATATAACTTGATTAATTATTTCTATCAATCATGAACACTCTATCTACCATAAATCTCTATCTAGTAATTATGATAATTTACTAGACGCACTCTCTCAAGTTACGCTAGCTAGATTGCATTACAGTTCACTTTAGATTGCACCCGAAGTATCGTTATTTCTAATCCAACTTCTAAACCCTCGGTTATGACTTTTGTCTATACTCTGGGAGTGGTGTTGTTCAAACAATTACCTAAATATGTACTCGCTCTCAAGTAGATACATACTAAATAGGCACAGCTAATTGATGTCCATTCAATTAACTACAACAAGAACGTAGTTGAACAAATAGAGATGAACAATCAACCAAACTATATTAATATCACCATAAGTTTATCCCCCAACGGGTTCCACCAAACCCTAGATTAAGAAAATTAGCTACTCATATTCATAAGAATCAATTCTGAAATAACTTGCATAATTGAACTACAAAATAATAAATAAAAGCTATAAAAATCAATGTTTGCTTCACTGAGTAGTAATCCACAGGTTTTTTCTTCACTTCAATGGCTTCTCCCCCTTTCAAGTTGTGTTTTTGGGTCTATTTATATGTTTAGGACAAACCCTAAACGTGTAGAACACTTCTATTTAAACCGGAAAACACTTAAAATCTACAAAAACTCGGATTGGACCAGACCAGGGACTTGGATATATGGCCCAAACGCTTGGATAAAGCCAGGCCAGGCCTGGCGTTATGGCTCTAACGCCTGGATAAAGCCAGGCTAGGCCTGTCCTTAAGGCTCAAACGCCTGGATAAAGCCAGGCCAGGTCTGGCCTTAAGGCTCAAACGCCCGGCTATAGCTCGGTGCACTCCTCTTCGCCTCTTGAGCGTATTTTCGACGTTTTTGCATCCATTTAGTTCGGCTTCCATCTCCAATTCACCTACACATGAAATAGACTCCATTATGCACATACAAAGTGTATTTTTATCATTCACGCACATAAAATGTAAGGCATATAACGTGTTAAACCATGAATTCTAGCCACACATAATTTACCGTAAAAAACGGATAACAATTGAATTTATATTCTGACAATCGTGGTGCTTCTTTAGGTTTGGTATGCCTGTCGAAACCATTCTTTCCCATGAGCGCTCGAGATTAATGGCCTCGATCATTTCTCCTTTCACCTCGTACAAGATTGCGCCCTGGTTTGTTGCCCCTACGATCTCCATATACGACTGGTATCGATCCCTGTTCAACCTTGGTTCTCGATCAATGTCCTTTTGATTCTGTCGAAGGGCCTAATAGGATAAACAGACCTGGAAGGAGTCCCCAGATGGTCGTTTTAGACTATAATCTTCGATTGATATCTATTATGTATATTGGCCCAGGTAACAGTCGGGTATTCAATCAAGTTCTGCTTCAACTGTTGTGAAGCCACTGAGCTTCGTACATTCAGTCCTTGAGTGAAAGCTCGAACGGCCCAATCGCCGGTGACCTGTGGTAGATCCATTCGTTCCATTTGGAACTGAGACACAAACTCTCTGAGCATCTCGTTATCTTTCTCCTTTACCTTGAAAAGGTACGACTTCCTAGTCTCGACCGTTATGGCGCTGGCGTGTGCTTTTACAAAAGATTCTGCAAGCATAGCAAAAGAATCAATAGAGTTAGGTGGTAAATTAGGGTACCATATAATTGCTCCCTTTGACAGGGTCTCCCCAAATTTCTTTAGTAACACGAATTCGATCTCATCGTCCTCCAGATCATCCCCTTTAATTGCACATGTGTAAGAGGTGACATGCTCGTTGGGGTCGGTCGTTCTATTATACTTAGGAATCTCGGGCATGCGGAACTTCCCGGGGACCGGTTTGGGAGCCGCGCTCAGGGAGAAGGGCTTTTGTATGAACTTTTTGGAATCCAAACCCTTCAATATTGGTGGTGCCCCCGGTATTTGATCAACGCTGGAATTATAGGTTTCCACATTCTTGTCATTTGCTTCGATCTTCTTTTCCCCCGATTCAACTTGCTTCGTTAGTTCCTCGAGCATCTTCATGATGTGGGATCAGTCCCTGATCCATTTCCGTTCAATTTCCTTGACACCGATTCAACCCTGTGAACAACTTATTGGGAGGCTCGGGCTCGATCCTGCTTGGTACATGGTTCTGGATTTGGAGATGTGCTATTGTAGACTGTTGAGCCTGCAACATCTCGAAGATCACCCGAAGGCTAATTCCGCCTTCTTCTCCACCATGTGTGCTCTGAGCGGCCAATCGAACATCCCTACGGATTCCACTCTCGGGATCGACGGCCAAATTTGCATTAATGGCTACATGGGAGCTGACGTCGATTGGATCTACAGCCGGAACTCTATCGAGGCCAACTGGAGGTATGTGTTCCCTGGTGCTGTATTGCCATTTTCATCATGATGATCGAAATCATTGTCCACGTGTAAGGGTGCTGCCTGATATTTCGACATGTTGATCCTAGAATCAAAGATACTCACAAGAACAAGTGTAAAATAGTGTGTGTTACGAAGGTTAGTACCAGGCAATTACTATTGTCCTTATCCCCACGGTATGCGCCAAATTGTTTACCTTAAATACGGATAACAATTGAATTTATACGTGGTTTTAAGAATACGTGATATAACTTGGAACAATTTGAGATAATATATATATTAATATTGAAATTGAAATTGATTATAAAGAAATAAATGCAAACCAAGCGAATCAAATAGCCTTGGCCCGCGAGTTCGATCATCCTCGAACCAAGTGAAGATTCAACTGATATAAGAACAGAGTAACAAGATATTGAAAGTTAGAAGAAGGTAGTGTATTGCTTTGTATTGCGTAAACATGATGTGTATTACAAAAGATCATACCTCCTTTATATAGTAGGGGAGTCCTACTCTTGATACAATTCTAAAAACAATAAGGAATCTCATGATAGGCTAATTAATCAGCCTATCTTTCATACGTGCCAGAATTTCCATCGTGATTCTCGGACGATTGCGGATATTTTGGCTTTCCATTATTTGGCTTGATAAGCTTCCCTTGGTATCGCTCGATCTGTATTTTGCTCGGTCTCGATCTTGGCCGATCTCGATCTTGGCCGATCTCGATCTTGATCAGTCTATGGTTCACGAGCTCGAAAATCTAACTTCGCACCATGGTTTGATATAACACGAGGTTGAACCTTGGCCTATCATGTTCCAGTCTCGATTAGTCATACGAAGGGCGAGGGCAAGCCCTTCGGTCTCTGGGTCATGAGCTCGGCAATCTAACTTCACACTATGGATTGATATAACACGAGGTTGAACCTTGGCCTGTCATGTTCCAGTCTCGATTAGTCATACGAAGGGAAAGCCCCGTTTTGACCGTATACAGATAGTCCCCTCGTTTCTCGGAAATAAGATGACAAGAAACAGTTTGAATTTCCGAGCTCCGTCTCGATGGGTAATGACGTAAGCAACGAACTTCATTGATACACCCGATCATGACGTAAGAAACAACTCGAAACATACTGGTGGTCCAGTTATCAAGGTATTAAATGCCTATCAGTCGCTTGTCAGCCACTACCGGTTCTGAACCGTCACCAGCAAGCTATAAGTACCCTACATTTTTCTCATTCAAACTTTTACGTTCAAAGCTCTTCCTACTCTTGCTTTTTCTTCAAAACTCCCTTTGCTTTACAACTTTTGCACCCAAATTTCTTGAACTCTCATCAAACTGCATACTTTCTTAGTTTTCTTTTCTCCTGTTTATCAATGGCGAAAACTTCCAAGACCATACCGCAAAAAGAGGCCACTTCTTCATCACGATCTGCCAGCGGCGAGGCTACGGCGAGCCTCACCCTGAGGAATTCATTCCGGTAGGGTGCCTAACTGTTACTGATTTTAAGGTCGAAAAGACTCCCTCGGTACCAGGCCGATGTGAGCCGGTCTCAAGGTATATATGCACAATCACCGAAGACCTCCTCGTCAAGGTTAAAGAGGATTGCAACTGGAACAATAATCATGTGGTAGTTCCTTTGCCCGAGGAATCGATCACTACTCACGTGGAGGGTTTTGTAAGTGTTTACACTTACCCCTTCACGTTTGGTCCCTTAGACCCTATCATCATTTCCTTTTACAACAGGTATGATATGACTCTCGGCCAGATCCACCCCTCCTTCTGGAGAATAGTGATTCTCCTCCGATTTTTCGTAAGCAAGATCGAGGGATGTCTCTTTACCCTCGACCACCTTATGCGCCTCTATAGTCCCCGACTCTATCGAGGGGGGTTGATCAAGCTTGCTCGGTGGGCCAGTAGGGCCCCTTCTCCAGCATCGATGAATCCCGGGACAGAGGCTGGATGGGCCGATTTGTTCGAGTGAAGACTTTGGACCTAATCCCTGCTAGAGACATGCTATTTCCCGAGAAATGGAAAATGAAACGTAAGTAGTACTTCGTTTTGAAGGTTTAATCTCGTTGCTTTTCTTCTTATTTATTTCTTCATTGATGTTTTTTGGCGTCGCTACTGTGGCCCAGATGCCGGACTGAATTCTGAAACTTAAGGAATGGGTCGAAGGCCTTGTGTTACAGAGGTCGTACTTCGAATGTGCTTGGATGGAATTATTGAAGGGTCGATGGTAGGCCCACAATCATGGTAAGTTTCTTTCTTAGAAATGTGATCGTTCGGGCTTACTTCTCGAGCTTACTCATCTTTTTTCCTTCATATAACGTGGGAAGGATGTTGAAATGAGGCCCCCATCCGGTGGCGAATAAGTCATTCCCCAACCACCTGCTCCGAAGCAGGCCAAAGAGAAGAAGAGGAAAGGGGCTCCGAGTTCCCCGGGCTCGGAAAAGAAGAGACCTATGAGGAGGTCTCGCAAGCCCAGGGAGGACACCGGTGCTATGCCTTTGGACCTAATCCACGGATCAAGGGATGAGTCTGAAGAAGAAGAATAGATCCAAACTGGTGGCTGATAAGTGGGGATTTTGACTACTTATTTGTGCCCTTTTTACTTTCGTTTTAGCTCAAAAATATTTAAAGGTATTCCCGAAAACTGATAAAATATGCTTACTTGCAGGAGTATTGGGAAATGAGCAAAAGTGATGAAATTCAACTCAAGAAAGAGTAATTTTGGACAAGGACAAAAGTGAAGCAAAAAGTCCAAAGTAAGGAAGATCATGGAGGATTTCTGTCAAAGCAGCTTCGAAAAGTGCGGACCGCACAATAATTGTGCGGCCATAGAAGATGAAGATCAGAGAGTTCCAAGTCTGATTCCATCAAGAAGTGCGGACCGCACTATAATTGTGCGGCCCCAGAACTCAAAAATGCGTCTGCACTCAGAAATGTGCGGTCCGCAGAACTTAAGAAGTGGGGCCGCAACTCAGAATTGTGCGGCCGCAGAAGTCCCTCATGTCAAGAGTTGCAGAAAAGTGCGAACCGCACACAGTTGTGCAACCGCAGAACCTCCGGAAGGGAAATTTTGTCTGGAAATTTCAGCTGTGTATAAATAGTCTTTTTTTGACAAAATTAGGTTAGTTGGAACATCTGAAAGTTAGGAGCCGTTTTTCTTTACTGTTTTAGGAAACTTTATGATAGTTTGTCTATTTTACATTGGATTTTCATCTATTTATCATTTAATATGAGTTTAATTATATTTTCTTCTTTAACTCTTCATTTCCATCTATGAGTAGCTAAGTCTCTAGCTAGGGTTGTGAACCAACCATAGTGTGGGTATCTAATGGGTGTTTGATTTAGGGATTATTTATGATTGGGTGTGTAATATTTAGCCTAGTTCTTGCTCTAATTGTAGAATTAATGGTTGCAAACATTGATTCAAGTCTATTTGACTTAGTCTCTACTTTAGAAAGAGAGACTTAGTCTAGGAAAACTTGGCTAACAAGAAATTGGGATGAACTCAAGAAATTGATAGTCCCAATTAAAGGGTTGAATCTAGAGATAATAAAACCCGAATTGAGCATCTATCAACTGTTTTTTGAATTACCCAATTCGACTTGAGAAAGCCAAATTGGGAAAAATCACTCTATTACCGTGAGGTATCGAGTGCTAATTGCGTGTTGATTGCCATATTACACCCCCACCAACGAAACTAGCTCTAAAGCCCACAACCTGTTAGGCAAACACCTAGGTGGAAGTCACAGCCCTAGATCTTTTACTAACTTTAAAAACAACACCAACAATATCATTCTCTAGCTTTACATTTGCAACCAAAAGCATAATTTAGAAGTATACTAAAACAAACAAAGTATGTGCAAGTGCATCTTAGACACGCTATACGCTTAGTTCGAATTTATACCTATCCCATCTACGCTCCCTAAGGAATTGATCCCGACTCCCAGTTGGGTAATTATAATTGCAATTGACCGCTTCACAACCCCAAACTGTGGTGTGAATTTGGGCGACAATCAGTGGCCTGCGTGCGGGCCGGTGTCACCGTACAAGAAGTTCTCGAACTGGTGGGCGCTGAAATTGAAACATTCCGACATGAAGAGGTCGGTAAGAAACCTCTAGCTGAAGCTTCTGAGCCATAAAGGGTCGAGCCCATTCCGCCCCAAGCTAGGGGGGTCGAGGGAGAGACCGAGGGTGATGGTTTTTGAGCTGAGGAAAGTGCCATGTGATCCATGAGGCCGATATGTTGAGTCCTCAGGGGGTGACTGATATCCACAGCTTCTTGGATGGGGTTGAGTCTGCTGCTTTGGAAGACGTCACTGGGCTCGGTGACCTGCCGATACCAAGGAAGGAACCATTGTCGGGTGCCATCGGGTCTTTATCGGGCCCAAAACTGGTGGATTGATTCTCATCCCCAAGTGTTAATCCTGATCGAAGACTCTCAATAGCTTTTTCTATCTAGAGGACGCCCGAGTTTTCTCCGCCCCCTGGGGGTCGCTAGTTACCTTCAGTGTTTGGTGATCGAAGAAGATCAGGCAGTGATGGACGAGGTGGAAACCTCTTTAATGAATCCCAACAAGCATTAAATCGGGTAAATTCGTGTGTCTTTTATTTCTCATATATTCTAACTTTTAAAGGTGTAAATAACCACAACATCTTTCCTTATGCTTGCAGGCTTTGGCGCTACATTACGAGGCTTTCCTCCGATATAGGGAGGAATTAAATCATCATGAAGCCGAGGTCCGGGACCTCACTAAGAAAAGTGACGCCTACAAGATTCTCAGTGAGAAGCTTCAGAACGATTTAGTAACGGCTCGAGACGAGCATGCCGAGATGGCCGAGCAGGTATTCCGAGTGCTTCACGACAGTGAAGATGAATTAGAGATAGTAACTAACGATTTGATCCTGTAGATCCGACAGAGGATCGAATGATCGGGGAGATTCAGAAACAAGTAGATACAATACACGCCGAGGCTGAAGAATTCAAGAAGAATATGGACATCTTAGCCTTGAAAAAGAAAATCGTCCAAGCACAACTGGAGTCGGCCAAGACCCAGCTCTAAGCTGCAATAGAGAAGGACTCGGTGCAGGTCAAGAAAATCAAGGAGCTTCAATCTCAGTTGGACTTGGCTATTTCTAATAAGGCAAACTTGGTCAATGAACTCGAAGTGGCCAATCGGAGGTGGTCGTGGCCAACACCAAAGTTGATGCTAAAGTGGCCAATTTAAGGTCGATGTCGAGGCCATCCAGGCAAAGGCCAAAATAATGGTGGATCATGCAAAATGGAAATATCGAAGGGAAGCCCTCGAGGGAATTCATGCTCAGGGCTTCGATATTATGGCCGAAATCGAGAACGCCAAAGCAGAGGAAGCTAGGCCTGGAAGTTGGCCTTCCCTGAGGAAGACTCTGAGTGCTTAAGAGAATACGAAAATGGGGAAGATCCCGAGGATGAAGATACCACCTCCAATGAAGACCAGGCCACTTAGGCCTTTATATTTTTTGTTTTATTTTGCATCTTTTCCGAGGCCGTTTTGGCCGTTGTAAATTTTTGTATTTGGCCGATCTGGCCTTTGTAAAAGATTAGTATATATATATAAGGCTTTTATTCCCCTTTCAGCTCTCAAATTTTTCCTATGCTTTATTACTTGTATTCACAAAGATTGAAATGCCTTAGCATGAAACAATAAGGTTGTGTTCGAGGGTTCAAACAAACCTTGCCTTTATTGCCTTTCTGGGTTAAGGAGTTGTTAAGGTTTGATGTTACCGAAGTTTTTTCTCCGAAAATATCTTAAGTTTATGACTTTGTCGAGGGTAGCCTTAAGAACTGGGTTGTGAAAGAATTTTTCTTTTTCGAAGGCCTTTTTTGTTATGGATTTCGGACGTCTCCGAGCCATGTTAAATTAGCCATAGCCTTTTAGTTCGGGAGTTGCCCATTGGTCTTATATTCCCGTTTTATCCGGGCTTGCCCGAGATAATAGTCCTCGAGTGAGGCGGCCGTGGATTTTAGAAACTGGGGAGTTGCCTAATAGGTCTTTTGCCCCCGAGGCTCGATGACTTGGGCTGTTTGAGTTGGACGGCAGTCCCCGAGTGAGGGAGTGGTCGTTCGTATTTCGGTTAAGTATTACCCTTGGGCTCGTTATTTTCGGAAGTATGAAGCTCTTTTGAGGGGATGTAAAGAGGAAATTTTTTAAATTAAGATGTTTGCAAGGAAAGTACTTCTCTTTATTCTCGATCAAAACAGTCATACATGCGTACATGTTTTATTCTAGGGCTCGAGAAATCTACATGGGAACAGTTTTTTTGACCGTTTGGCCCTTACAATAAATCCTATCTATCAAGACCCTCCCTTTATGAAGTAGTTTTCTCGCTAGAGTTGATATTCGAAGATAACGCATATCTGAGGGTATCCCCCCAGTATTCGAGGTTGATTGCAAGGGAATCTAGGATATTGTTGAATTGATCTTCAGTGCCGATTGGTAACGGGCTTGATTCTAAGTTAGCACAATTCATTGTTGCCTCGTTAAAAAACTCACCAAAAACCCATCTAGGACAATACCGGTCTATGGAAAAAAGAGTGCAACACGTACTTTCAGACCTAAAGACTTCGTGTCGTTCGCCGAAAAATCCATCGTCGTTTCTCGTTGACTACCTGCAAGTGTTAGTCTGAAATAAAGGAAATAGAAAGGGGTCGTATCTTAGCAGTAATATTGTTTTAGGTGAGATATGTTCCAATTTCTTGGTAGTTGTTCTCCATTCATCGTTCCGAGCTTGTAGGACTCTTTTCTGGTGACCTCGAGAATTTGGTACAGTCCTTCCTAATTCGGACCCAATTTCCCTTCATTCGGATTTCGGGTGTTGAGGGTGACTTTCTTTAGCACTAAGTTCCCGACGTTAAAATATCGAAGATTGGATCTTCGATTATAATATCTATCAATCCGTTATTTTTCGGCGGCCAATCGGACGAGGGAGGATTCACCCTTTTCATCCAATAGTTCTAGGATCATATTCATCGCCTCGTCATTTGATTCCTTTGTTTCATATCAAAACCTGATACTCGGCTCTCCGACTTCGATCGGTATTAAAGCATTGGCGCCATAAACTAACGAGAATGGGCTAGCCCCGGTACTGGATTTCGAGGTTGTGCGGTATGCCCAAAGAACTTCGGGTAGAATTTCCTTCCACTTTCCTTTGGAATCGGTTAGCCTCTTATTAAGATTTTGGATGATGGTTTTATTGGTCGATTCGGCTTGCCCCTTCTCGCTAGGATGATAAGGTGTTGATAGGATTCTTTTGATCTTGTGATCCTCGAGAAATTTGGTTACTTTGCTGCTGATGAACTATTTTCCATTATCACACACAATTTCGTATGGCATCCCGAATCGACATATGATGTGATCCCAAATGAAATCAATGAATTCCTTCTCCCTAACTTTCTCGAAGCCTTTGCTTCGACCCACTTAGAAAAAGTGTCAGTCATAAATAAAATAAATTGAGCTTTACCTGGTGCCCATGGAAGAGGGACAACGATGTCCATTCTCCACTTCATGAATGGCCACGGTAACAACATCGAATAGAGTAGTTCCCTGGGTTGGTGAATCATCGGTGCATGTCTGGCATTTGTCACATTTTCGAACAAACTCTTTCACATCTTTTTCCATATCGATCCAGTAATAGCTGGATCTGATTACCTTTTGAACCAATGATTCGGCACCGGGTGCACTCGTGAACTTCCCTCAGAACATACTCGGTATCTCCTAGTCCCAGACATGTTTCTAGTGGGCCATCGAACATTCTTCTGAACAAGGTTCCGTCTTCGTACAAGGTGAATCGTGTTGCCTTCGTGCGCAAGGCCCTCGATTATTTCGGATATGAGGGAAGCTTCTCGGTCTTCAAATACTCTATGTATTTATTTCTCCAATCCCAGGTCAAGCTTGTGGAGTTTATCTCGGTGTGGCCTTCTTCGACCATTGACCTCATGAGTTGCACGACGGCCCCCAAATTGAGCGTGTTATCCTCGACCGATGACCCTAAGTTTGCGAGGGCATCGTCCTCACTATTTTGATCTCGAGGCACATGTTGCAAAGTCCACTCCTTAAATTGGTGCAAAGTTACTTGTAACTTATCTAGGTATCTTTGGATTCATTCTTCCCTAACTTCGAAGGTTCCGTTAACTTGATTCACCACGAGGAGGGAGTCGCATTTGGCTTCGATCACCTCCACTCCCAAGCCTTTGGCTAGTTCGAGGTCTGCAATAATGGCCTCATATTCGGCCTCGTTGTTAGTCAATTTCACAGTTCTAATAAATTCTCTAACCATGTTGCATGCGGGTGGTTTTAGTACGATGCTGAGTCCGAACCCTTTTGCGTTCGAAGCACCGTCCATAAAGAGGGTCTAGATTCCCGAGGACGTACCCAAGTTTACCAACAGTTCTCTTTCAACCTCGGGTTCTAGGGCCGGCGTGAAGTCAGCCACGAAGTCAGCCAAAATTTGAGACTTAATGGTTGTTCAGGGTCGATATTCAATATCATACCCGTTGATTTCTACGGCCCATTTGGACAACCGTCCCGAAAGCTCGAGTTTATGCATAATATTTCGAAGTGGATAAGTTGTTACAAAATATATGGGCTGACATTGGAAGTACGATTTTAGTTTCCTAGAGGCGCTTATCAAAGCGAGTGCTAACTGTTCTAAGTGAGGATACCTATTTTCGGCCTCAGCTAAGGTTCGGAAAATATAATAAAAAGGGAAATTGCGTACATTGTTCTTCACAGGCTAGGACTCCACTTACCGCTATCTCCGATACTACCAAATATAAGTACAGTTGTTCGTCTGCCCTCGGCGTGTGAAGCAGCGGCAGGCTCGATAAGTACCATTTAATCTCTTCCAAGGCCTGCTGGTATTCCGGAGTTCATGTGAAGTTATTTTTCTTCTTCATCAACGAGAAATGGCTCTTATCGGAGGACCTCGAGATGAATCGCCCCAGGGCGGCTATGCGCCCGGTTAACCTCTGCACGACCTTTACATTGTCTACTACCGTGATCTCCTCGATAGCTTTGATCTTGTCAGGGTTGATCTCGATTCATCGGTTGGATACCATGAATCCGAGAAATTTGCCTGACCCGACCCCGAACGCACATTTTTACGGGTTCAACTTCATGTTTTATTTCCTCAATATACTGGAGAATTCCTGCAAATGCTTCAAATGGTCCTCTTCTCGCAGGGGCTTAACCAACATATCGTCAATGTAAACTTCCATAGATTTTCCTATTTGTTCTTCGAACATCCGATTTACTAGGCGTTTGGAAGTGGCACCATCATTTTTTAATTCAAATGGCAGTACGTTATAGCAGTAGGTACCATATTTAGTGATGAACGAGTTTTTTTCCTGATCATCCGCGTTCATTTGTATCTGGTTGTACTCGGAATAGGCATCGAGAAAACTGAGTATCTTGTGGCTGTCTGTGGCATCGATCATGCGATCGTGTTAGGCAAAGGAAAAGAATCCTTGGGGAATGCTTTATTTAAATCCTTGTAGTCTATACACATTCTTAGTCTGTTCCCTTTCTTAGGGACTATACTACGTTTGCTAGCCATTCGGGTATTTTACTTCCCGGATGGACCCTATTTTAAGAAGCTTGGTTACCTCATCTTTGATGAAGTCATGTTTGATCTCGGACTAGGGTCTTCTTTTCTACTTCACCGAATGGAACTTCAGGTACAAGCTTAGTTTATGGGTGGTGATTTCTGGTGGTTAACCTCGTGAGTTAACCTCGTGCCCAAGTATACCTTTCGTTCGAGCAGATGTTTGATTAGTATGACTTGCTCCAACTGTTTGACCGTCGATTTGGTAGCGTCAAAGTCATTGGGGACTATGAAGGATCGAGGGACCCCATAATCATCATCTTCATCAGTCCCCTGCTTCTCTAGTTGGGTCGAGGACAGCGTCTGTGATTGCTTTTTGGCCTCCTATTTTCCCTTCGAATTTGACCCCTTCGTCGATGAGAGTGTCGATACCGGAATCACTTCGTTAACGGCAAACATTTCCTTTGCGGCGGGTTGCTCTTTGTAGACTGTTTTGATTTCCTCTGGTGTCAGGAATTTTAAAACCTGGTGAAGGGTCAAGGGAAGTAACCTCATGTTGTGGATCCATGGTCTCCCGAACAGAGCATTATACCTCATGTCGCCCTCGATCACATGGAACTTCGTCTCCTAGATGGTCCCAGCCACGTTAACTGGCAAAGTTATCTCGCCCTTATTAGTTTTACATGCCATCTTGAATCCGTTTAGCACTCGGGTCGTGGGCACAACTTGGTCCTGTAGGCCGAGTTGTTCTACGACCCTCGATAGAATGATGTTGGCCGAACTACTTGGATCAATTAACACACGTTTATCTTGAGTCTTATTCATGAGTACAGACATTACCAGTGCGTCGTTATGGATTTATGATCCCTTCTGTGTCCTCGTCGTTGAAGGACAAGGTTCCTTCTGGTATGTAATCCCGAGTTCGCTTCTCCCTTGTGTTCGACACCTTGGTCGTTTTAACACAGGCCCTTGGAGAACATCGACTCTTCTGACAATCATGTGAATGACGTGTTGCGGTTCTTCTTGCTCTTTTTGTCTGTTGTAATCTCTGTTTCTTAAATTATTCTTGGCTCGATCACTTAGAAACTCCCGAAGGTGCCCGTCGTTGAATAACCGGGCTACTTCATATCTCAACTGTCTGCAATCTTCCGTTATGTGGCCATGGGTGACATGATACTTGCACATTTGGTTGAGATTTCTCTGAGCTGGATCGGTCTGCAGAAATATCCGCAATCGGGCGAGCCAAATAATGGAAAATCAAAATATCCGCAATCGGGTGACCATCACCGCGAAAATCCCGGCACGTATCAAGAAGAGGCTGATTAATTAACCTATCATGAGATTCCTCACTGTATTTGGAATTATATCAAGAGTAGGACTCCCCTACTATATAAATGAGGTCTGATCATTTGTAAGACACATCACATTTATGCAATACAAAACAATACATTACCCTCTTCTAGCTTTCAATATCTTGTTACTCTATTCTTATATCAATTGAATCTTCACTTGGTTCGAAGGTTCTCGAACTCGAGGGCAAAGGCTATTTGATTCGTTTGGTTTGCTTTAATTTATTTTACAGTCAATTTTAATATATATATTTTCTAAATTTGTGCTAAGTTATATCACATATCCTTAAAACCACGTATAAATTCAATTGTTATCCGTTTTTAAGGTAAACAATGCTAGAGCATATTCTTCACGACTGCACGATCGATAGATGAGCAATGAGCAGCTAGCAACCTCAATTTATTTACTTCTAATTCAATGCCAAAGTAATTAATGTTGAACAACACAGCATCTATTATAGTTCCCAAGTACAAACCTCAATTTGCTTTCTTTTGAGTGCGTCACTAGAATAGATTGAATACATCTTAAGTTGCTTGGATCTCAATTTTCGAATGATTTGATAGAGTTTTGAGGTGGTTTAAATTGAAAATCCGAAGTAGAAGATGAACATGAAAAAAATGATATATGTATCACAGTATGTATCATTTGTGTATAACATATGTATCAAATGTGTATTCACATGTATATCCATATAAACATGTATGTCAGATATACATGCGTAATACATGTGCCCCAGAAAAATTGTTTGAACTCGATTTTAACTGCGAATTTTGATACCAAATTAGTCCAAATCACCTCCAATCTTCCTCAAATTTTTATATTGAATCATCTATATATTTTCAATGAATTTCAACCATGCCCTTTGAAAAAAGTCCTTTTTGCTTAGATTTTTGGAATCTTGAAATATATATATATATATATTTCATCACCTTATTTGCTACCTCATTCATGAAATTTCCTTTCTGTCTTGCATCTAATGTTGCTAATCACGCTTAAAAATATGGAAGGAGATATTAGCTTGTGATTCTTGGAGAGAAAGATCCTTATTTATTTGGATTTTTTATTTTTATATGTACTTGACTGGTTTTGGTAAATCTATGATTCATGGCTAGAGGTTGGTAATAAGTTTGGAATTATTGGGGTCATTTCTGTAAGTTTCCCATAATTGTAAGCATTAAATTTTATTGAATTTAAATTTAAAGTTTTTTTAGACTATATTAAGTCCAAGATATATTAGTCCTAGTAATATCACATGCTAAGAATAGTTATTTAATTATTTAATTCCAATAGATATGAACTTAATAAATAGGTCCAAATGCATCAGGCTAGCCCTTTTAATTAAGCTACAAATAATGAGTCTATCATATTAAGCTGAAGATGTCATCTTATCCTAGAGGGCCAACCTTGTGTCACGTGTCAAATGATATGGTACACCAAGTCAAATGAAAGAGAAAATATGATCATGCCACATGTCAAAATAACATGGCATGGCATGCCAAGTCAAATAAAAAAGCCTACGAAATTCGTCACGTCTACAAGTGACATTTTCTGGCCAATCAAATATGGTCTTGCCACGCGTCGACCTGATTGCCGGAAATAGTTTGTTCTCATCATCATTCTTCTCTTCCACAACTAGAAATAAGGGTTTTCATAACTCAGAACAGGGACCACAATTCATAATAAGAAACAAGAGGGAGCTTATGAATCAAACGCTACAGATTTTTCTACAAGCTACAAGTATTCAAGCGTTCTAAGGATTAAAAGATCAAGTCGAAGGTTCAAGAACAAGCTTCAAACCATCAAAATACATAAAATTTGAGATCAAGCTACAAGTCATTGGATTAAAATACATCACAGTCAAGATCAACTTCAAGCACTTGAATTAAAATAATATAAAATTCAAGATACAAGCTCAAAGACCCTTGAATTTAATTTTAGAAACGAAATTCGGAGATTTATAGATATTGTAATATCTCTATAATATTGAAATAAACTACTACAATTGTTGTGACTCGAGTTTTATTGTCTACAGTAATATTTACTTGTTGTAGCTGGTTCACTTTAATCCAGGGGCGGAGCTAGGTTCAAGCAGGGGTTTAAATTGTATAACTTTCATACAAATAAATTATATATACTGTGCAAATAGAGAAATATCAGTTGTTTTTGTTTTATATATGCTGTTGAATTTTCTTGATACATAAGAAATTAAGATTGTAGAATTAAGTATAGCGGCAAAGGGGTTCAAAAGTTTCTTCTAATCCTATGTATCATATTTTGTACTGTCAGTGCATATATGATAAAAAGAAAATTCATAGAAACATGTTCAAGGTAATCAAAGTGACACGAGAATAGTGGCCACAACGTATAGGCAATATAACACGAATCTGTTCTTCTGTAATTGCACAAATAGCATGTTAGGTCGAAACCAGTGGAAACCAGACTGGAAAAAATCACCTAACGTTTTTGTTTGTAGCACAGAACACTTTGGTCCAAGTAGCATGATTGATATGCAATTTACTTGGTTCATTTCCGTAAGTTACATGTTCCTGTTACGGCTGTCTTCAGGGACGCCACATTAGTTTTCACAAGTAAGACAGCAATGGATATCAAAGGTATTTCACTCGTTGAATTATATAACAAGTCGGGTAAGATACACCTTGCAAGTTCTTAACGGATACAAAAATATGCTACATAACCACAACTATATGTCCTATTCATTGTTGATCTACCAGCCAACATAAATTGCCATCCACCAGCTATATGATACTAGGAGCCACTATCAGTCTTCCAACAGCCCCCCTGTGTTTTTATTGGGTTATTAAGCTTAATGTAGCTTAAAAGTGGGTGAACGGAAAATATAGAAAAAATAAAATATTTGAATTTCATTTGAGATTCCTTCCTTGATAAAGGGACATTGTCCCATATTGGAAGAGGATGTTTTTAATGGGTATATAAGTAATTGCTCTTCTTCTAGCTCTTAAAGAGTTGAGAAGAAGGCAAGCCTCGCGCCGTCGTCGTCGTCGCTCGGCTTCGACTTCGGCTTCGACTTCGGATTCGGTCAAATGATTGATTGATTAATTCTTTGGACCAAATTTATTTGTTAATAGTAAAATATTAACAAAAATGTTATTAAATATTTGTTTTAATAACAGAATATTAACATTAAAACGAATATTAATATTAAATCCAATTCCGTTATTAGTTTTCCGTTTTTCAGTTTTGCAACTGAAAAATTAACCTCCCTCTTAAATTCCCGGTTTATTGTTGAGTAACTAGCCATTTATGTTATGGCATTTATGCTATGGCCGTTTTGCATAAACAGTCATTCTGAAGAGTTGCACCTCTTCAGTTTTCATCCCAACATTGGCTATAAATACAAGTCCATTCTCTCAGATTTTTCATACGATTTTCTGAGTTCTCCTCCTTTCTTCTGCATACTTTTAACTTCTAAGAAAACAACAGTAAGTGTGATTTGCTACCGAACTTTTTGTTTGCTGAAACACTGGTGTTTGAAGTACCACTATACTATTGTGTAATTTGTTCTATCCTTAAGGAAACATTGTGAATTCAGTGGGCTCGGATTAACTTTTGTTTCGTTTACATTTCTGTTTGTATATTATTTTATTTTCTCCAGAATTATTTTATAAATACAGTATACTAACAAGCTTAAGGAATTTAAATTATTTTCTGTATTTGTGTGATACTCACTATTTCTGGAGAGTAAAACCTTTGTAGTTTTCTACTCTATTGGAGATTAAAATCTATGTGATTTTAACGTTTGTTTGTGTCATTCTTTTACAGAAATGACGAATGACAACGGGAACCAGACTGTTCCTATGGTGACTGCCAATGCATCAACAAGCCGAACAACACCGACATTGGCACCGGCAAAAATTTCGGGTTTGATTTCAAGCGGTGACAGCAAAAGATGTTCTTCTACTTGACTACTTTAAGTCTGCAGAAGTTCATCAAGGAAGATGTTCCTGTTCTTCCCGATGAAACTCCAGAGGCTGAATGCTTTCTCGTGATTGAGGCGTGGAAGCATTCTGATTTTCTGTGCAAGAATTATATTCTTAGCGGACTGGAGGACGATCTGTATAACGTCTACAGTGGCGTGGAGACGTCAAAAGAACTGTGGATTGCGATTGAAAGGAAATACAAAACTGAAGATGTCGGGTTGAAGAATTTCGTTGCCGCAAAGTTTTTGGACTACAAAATGGTAGATAGCAAGGCTGTTATTACCCAAGTCCAGGAATTGTAAGTGATTATTCACGATCTCCTTACTGAAGGTATAAGTCGAACTAATTCTAATGTTGAATTTACTACTTTTACTAACAGAATTTTCATTTAAGGTCTTGTCATCAATGAAACATTCCAAGTAGCAGCGATGATTGAGAAGTTGCCTCCTTTGTGGAAGGACTTCAAAAACTACTTGAAACACAAACTCAAGGAGATGTCACTTGAAGATCTCATTGTTCTGTTAAGAATCGAAGAGGACAACAAAGCTGCTGAAAAGAGAGACCATAGAAACTCAACAATAATGGGAGCAAACATTGTTGAGGATACTTCTCAAAATAAGAGAAAGAGGAAGCAGACTTCTAGACCGAAAAGCAACCCAAGCAAGTAGCGGTTCAACGGTAATTGCTACAACTGTGGGAAAGCTGGACACAAATCTACAGATTGTCGTGCTCCAAAGAAATACAAGAAGAAGGATCAAACAAACATGATTGAAAAGAACGAAGATGTTAATGACTTGTGTGTTATGCTTTCTGAATGTAACCTGGTGGGAAATCCCAAGGAGTGGTGGATTGATTCTGGAGCCACTCGCCATGTTTGTGCTGTTAGAGAAGCTTTTGCTACATATGCTCCTATTGGACCCAAAGAGACGCTTTCTATGGGAAATGCAGCAACGGCCAAGATTGAAGGATGTAGGAAGATATTTCTGAAAATGACTTTCGGCAAAATGGTGACTTTGAACAACGTCATTCATATTCCCGAGATTAGGAAGAATTTAGTCTCTGCTGGACTTCTTGTTAAGAATGGTTTTAAATGTGTTTTGTATCCGATAAGGTTGTAATAAGTAAGAACGAAATATTTGTAGGAAAAGGTTACCTCACTGAGGGCCTTTTCAAGCTGAATATTGGTTGTTGAGAATAATAATAAAATTTCAGCTTCGTCTTACTTACTTGAGTCAAATGAATTATGGCATATACGTTTGGGTCATGTAAATTATAAAACCTTGCGGAAAATGATTAATTTGGACGTATTGCCTAAGTTTGAATGCGATAAATCAAAATGTCAAATATGTGTGGAATCTAAGTATGTTAAACATCCTTATAAGTCAGTTGAAAGGAATTCAAATCCTTTAGACTTAATTCACACAGATATTTGCGATATGAAGTCAATACCATCTTGCGGTGGAAATAAGTATTTCATAACTTTTATTGACGAGTACTCGATATTGCTATGTTTACTTACTTAATAGTAAATATGAAGCAATAGACGCATTCAAGCAATACAAAAATGAAGTTGAAACGCAGCTTAACAAAAAAATCAAAATGATAACAAGTGATAAGGGTGGTGAATATGAATCTCCTTTTGAATAAACATGTTTAGAATATGAAATTATTCATCAAACAACGGCCCCATACACACCCCAATCCAATGGGATTGCGGAAAGAAAGAATCGCTCCTGAAAGGAGATTATGAACACATTGTTGATAAGTTCTGGTTTGCCACAGAACTTGTGGGGGGAAGCCGTTCTTACGGCTAACCGAATACTAAATAGAGTACCCCATATCAAAACACAATCCATTCCATATGGAAAGAAAGGAAGCTCAACTTGAATTATTTTAAAGTGTGGGGGTTTTGGCAAAAGTGCAAGTTCCTAAACCCAAAAGGGTAAAAATAGGACCGAAAATCGTTGATTGTGTTTTCATAAGATATGCGACCAATAGTAAAGCATATCGATTTCTGGTTCATAAAATCAGAAAATCCCGACATTCATAATAATACGGTTATAGAATCAGATAATGTTGAGTTCTTTGAAAATATATATCCGTATAAAAAGGAATATGAGTTGATTGGTGAAGGCTGAAGGATCTAAACGACATTGGAAAGAAACAAAGAAAGTACATTTAGTCAGGAGGATCCAAGACGTATAAACATCAAAGAACGTCTACTTCATTTGGACCAGATTTTATGACATTCTTATTGGAGAATGAGCCTCAAAAATTTCAAGAAGCTATGTCTTCTTCGGAATCATTATTTTGTAAAGAGGCAATCAATAGTGAAATAGAATTCATATTGAACAACCATACATGGGAATTGGTTGATCTTCCTCCTGGAAATAAACCGTTGGGTTCTAAATGGATCTTTAAGAGGAAAATGAAAGATGATGGCACTATTGACAAGTTTAAGGCAAGACTTGTGGTCAAAGGATATAGACAACGAGAAGGTCTTGACTATTTCGATACATACTCTCCAGTTACAAGAATTACGTCCATACGAACATTAGTAGCGTTAGCTGCAGTTTATGGTCTTGAAATTCATCAAATTGATGTTAAGACGGCCTTATTAAATGAAGAGTTGGAGGAAGAAATCTACATGGAACAACCTGAAGGATTTGTGGTTCCAAGTAAAGAAAAGAAGGTATGTAAACTTGCTAAGTCCCTTTACGGACTAAAACAAGCACCCAAATAATGGCATGCGAAATTTGACCAAACAATGTTGTCAAATGGCTTTAAGATAAATGGATGTGATAAATGTGTGTACATTAAAAATGTTCCAAATCACATTGTCATTGTTTGCTTATATGTGAATGATATGCTGATAATGAGTAATGATATTTCTAACATAAATGCGACTAAATGTATGTTAACTAGCAAGTTTGATATGAAGGACTTGGGAGTTGCTGATTTAATTCTGGGAATTAAGATCCATAAGACTTCTCAAGGTCTGGCATTGTCACAATCTCATTATATTAAGACAGTACTTGAAAAATTCAAGCACTTGGGGTTTAAAGTTGCAAAGACTTCAATTGACGTGAATCTTGCATTAGCAAAGAACAAAGGCCAAAGCATATCACAATTGAATTATGCTTGTGTGTTTTGGGATTCTTAATGTACATCATGAATTGTACACGACCAGATATAGCTTGTGCTATAAGTAAATTAAGTCGATACATGAGCAATCCGGGTCAATCTCATTGGATGGCAATGAAACTAGTTTTGGGATATTTAGAACATACCCAAGACTTTTCTTGCACTGCAGTAAATATCCCGCGGTGATTGAGGGATACTGTGATGCAAATTGGATCACCGGTTCAACTGATTCTAAGTCCACAAGTGGATATGTATTCACTATTAGTGGTGGAGCGGTATCTTGGAAGTCATCCAAACAAACTTTTATTGCCCGCTCTACAATGGAGACTGAGTTCATAGCCTTAGATAAAGCCGGTGAAGAAGTTAAATGGATCCGGAATTTCTTAGAAGACATTCCATTTTGACACAAATTATTGGCACCAATATGCATACATTGCGATAGTCAAGCGGCAATTGGAAGGGCTGGGAGCGTTATGTATAACGGTAAATCTCGCCATAAACGACGAAGACATAAAATCGTTAGCAATTACTCTCTAGAGGAATTATCACGATTGACTATGTAAAGTCAAGTGATAATGTGTCGGATCCACTTACAAAAGGCCTAACTAGAGAGGTAGTTGGGAAATTATCAAGGGGAATGGAACTATGGCGGAGAACAAGTCATTGTGGCGGTAACTCTACCTAGAATACTGGAGATCCCAAGATCTAGGTTCAATGAGATCAAACAAAGTCATTAATGACGGTTCAACATTGTCAACTAAAATTTTGGTCCATTCTCGTGATGAGACAATGTTCAGTACCAAGGATAAAGCATTAAGTCTTTTTAATGATTTCTAAATTTGATACGGGGTATATCAAATAGTGTATCTACGGGATGACACGTTTAGGAATCATCTATGTAAGTGTGAAGTGTTAGCTGCTTCAAGGAGAATTTATAAGGCCAGTTCTCTACGCACTTATGAAACCAGGCGATGTTCATGGCTGAAACGAACACAACAATGAGAACCTAAGGCGGTTAAGGGTTGGTTGTGTGACTTATGGTTGTCTAGGTATACACCAAAGTTCGACGGTTCAAAGGTATCAAATCTACCGATTGACCGAGTATATACGACATAAGTTCACTACGGAAAGTTCATAGGTAAACCTACTTATCCAGATGCAATTAATCTTTACTTGCGAATCACACAATTTTTCATGCATATTTCCGTGATATAGCCATTCCCTATATATGTGGGGTATTGTTGGGTTATTAAGCTTAATGTAGCTTTAAAGTTGGTGAATGGGAAATGGAGGAAAAAGGAAATATTTGAGTTTCATTTGAGATTCCCTCCTTGACAAAGGGACATTGTCCCATATTAGAAGAGGAAGAGGTTTTTAATGAGTATATAAGCAATTGCTCTTCTTCTAACTCTTAAAGAGTTAAGAAGAAGGCAAGACTCACTCCATCGTCGTCGTCGTCGTCGCTCGGCTTCGGCGTCGGCTTCGAATTCGGATTCGATTGATTAATTTTTTGGACCAAAGGGACATTGTCCTATATTGGAAGAGGGAGAGGTTTTTAGTGGGTATATAAGCAATTGCTCTTCTTCTAGCTCTTAAAGAGTTGAGAAGAAGGCAAGACTCGCGCCCTCGTCGCTCGCTCAGCTCGGCTCGACTTCGGCTTCGAATTCAGGTTCGAATTTGGTCAAATGATCGATTGATTGATTAATTTTTTGGACCAAATTTATTTGTTAATAGTAAAATATTAACAGAAATGTTATTAAATATCCGTTTTAATAACAGAATATTAATACTAAAACGGATATTAATATTAAATCCAATTCCGTTATTAGTTTTCCGTTATTCAGTTTTGTAACTGAAAAATTAACCTCCCTCTTGAATTCCCGATTTATTGTTGAGTAAATAACCATTTATGTTATGGTATTTATGCTATGGCCGTTTTGCATAAACAGTCATTCTGAAGAGTTGCACCTCTTCAATTTCAGCCCAACGTTGACTATAAATACAAGCTCATTCTCTCCGATTTTTCATACGATTTTCTGAGTTCTCCTCCTTTCTTCTGCATACTTTTAACTTCTAAGAAAGCAACAGTAAGTGTGATTTGCTACCGAACTTTGTGTTCGCTGAAACACTGGGGTTTGAAGTACCACTATACCAGTGTGTAATTCGTTCTATCCTGGGAGGAAATAATCCATAACCTTGGGTACTATGAGGGATTAAATTCCTTAAGAAAACACTGTGAATCCAGTGAGCTCGGATTAACTTTTGTTTCGTTTACATTTCTTTTTGCATATTATTTTGCATACTTTTAACTTCTAAGAAAGCAACAGTAAGTGTGATTTGCTACCAAACTTTGTGTTCGCTGAAACACTGGGGGTTGAAATACCACTATACCAGTGTGGAACTTTGTGTTCGCTGAAACACTGGGGTTTGAAGTACCACTACACTACTGTGTAATTCGTTCTATCCTGGGAGGAAATAATCCATAACCTTGGGTACTAGGAGGGGATTGAATTCCTTAAGAAAACACTGTGAATCCAGTGGGCTCGGATTAACTTTTGTTTCGTTTACATTTCTTTTTGCATATTATTTTGCATACTTTTAACTTCTAAGAAAGCAACAGTAAGTGTGATTTGCTGCCAAACTGTGTTCGCTGAAACACTGGGGGTTGAAGTACCACTATACCAGTGTGGAACTTTGTGTTCGCTGAAACACTGGGGTTTGAAGTACCACTACACCAGTGTGTAATTCGTTCTATCCTGGGAGAAAATAATTCATAACCTTGGGTATTAAGAGGGGGTTAAATTCCTTAAGAAAACATTGTTAATCCAGTAGGCTCGGATTAACTTTTATTTCGTTTACATTTCTTTTTGCATATTATTTTGCATACTTTTAACTTCTAAGAAAGCAACAGTAAGTGTGATTTGCTGCCAAACTGTGTTCGCTGAAACACTGGGGGTTGAAGTACCACTATACCAGTGTGGAACTTTGTGTTCGCTGAAACACTGGGGTTTGAAGTACCACTACACCAGTGTGTAATTCGTTCTATCCTGGGAGAAAATAATTCATAACCTTGGGTATTAAGAGGGGGTTAAATTCCTTAAGAAAACATTGTGAATCCAGTAGGCTCGGATTAACTTTTATTTCGTTTACATTTCTTTTTGCATATTATTTTGCATACTTTTAACTTCTAAGAAAGCAACAGTAAGTGTGATTTGCTACCAAACTTTGTGTTCGCTGAAACACTGGGGGTTGAAGTACCACTATACCAGTGTGTAATTCGTTCTATCCTGGGAGGAAATAATCCATAATCTGTGGTACTAGGAGGGGATTAAATTCCTTAAGGAAACACTGTGAATGCAATGGGCTCGGATTAACTTTTGTTTTGTTTACATTTCTTTTTGTATATTATTTTAATTTCTCCAGAATTATTTTACAAATACAGTATATTTCACATGTAAGGAACTTGTCAATACTCTTTAAGGTCCAAATAGCACGACTGGGCCACACCACTGCACAGTGCAGAGAAAATTTTGGTTTTGAAGACTCGTGCTATCTAAGAACAGGAGAATCAGGCTGCTGGGCACATCATGTGAGTTTGAATATCATGTATCATTTGCTCAATCGATTGGGATATGCAGGATTCTTGGGCTCGCTCCTCTTCCTGTTCAGTGCCTAATATATGCTACTCCATTATGACCCCCTCACATGTTTTGTCATTGCAGTTTTGAATCATGAGTATGGCAAGCAGAATTCCTGGGGCTATGTTCATGCTGAAAAGGGTCATCACTACAATGGACAGAACTCAATCTTGGAGAAAAGTTCCAACCGCTAGCATGTTCCAGCTCATGATCAACTGTTCTCATACTGACCTCCTCTTTCAGCTTCATGAAGTACATCGATGACCAGTAATCCTTGGCTAAATTCTTTGTATGTCCACAAGAAAGACAATTGAATAAGAGTAGATGAAATAAAAGTGTAAGACAGGGAAGGAGGGATAGAAGGAGCAGAATTAACGTAATGCGCGGTACCATAGCAATCAAGCAAGTAATAATTAGAAGGTAAAAGACCAACCAGTTTCATCAGCTGCATCAGTTCACCTAGAGTATTTTTGAAGAGATCAGCGTGGGAGAGATCATTAGTACTCAAAATTTCCTGCCGAGTTCTGTGAGAAATGTTCACCTCCATTGGTGCTCCTATAGGTGTTTAATGAGCAAATGCAAGTCAAAAAAGCATCAAACTTAAGCACGAGCATAATTTCCAGAAACAGGACTAAGTAGAAGAATCAAAGTGTATAGTTTACCAAGAAATCCCTGAAGAGAAGAGGAAATGACCATCAAAGTTGAATCATAAAGAATCAACCATACCTGCAGCTATATACTTCTCTATTATGTGGCGTGCCATGTAAATTCTCCTAACTGGATCTTGAATAGGAATTTTATCAAACTGTTGCACTTCATCATAGAAATGGACACTCTCCCCAGCCAAGCAACTACAATGTGAACAAAGTTTAAAAAGGGTCCGTTACTGCGTGGAGGAGAAGTAAATGTCAGCACTCACAGGGTTGATTACCTGTCTGACAGAGCTTATCATTAGAAAAGATGGTCTGATTTCGTCTGTGATTTTCTTTTACTTGTTTCCAAGAATGTCACAAATATTTTACTTTTTTTTAACATTCAATTATGTTAAATCAAGGACAAAAGACAGGACCATACATCTTCTCTCTTTAATATGATAAGCTGATCTATGTACACAGCACAAAGATATGATGCTATTTTCGCAAAAGGAGAAAGAATAAAACCTGTCTGCAAATTCCATGAAGGACTGCCGGAACCTTCGGTTCAGCAGGAGCTTATCCAAAGGTTCATTTGGATCTATAATGCTTATCGGTTCCCTCTGTAGAAGAATCCCACTATCATGTATGCCTAATGCCTGACTCATTGTCTTGTACTCCTTATGATCCTTCTTCCTCAAGCTCATAAGTGAGATAAGAGGTTGAGAAATTGAGATAGAGAAGAATGCCAGCACAAGGACACTTGTCTGTTGAAATAAAAAGAGAAAGCTGTGGGCAATCCACAAAATAATTCTGGCACCCACATATCAATAAAGTAGCACAAGATCAGGAAATTGTACCATAACCAATAACAAAAGTCTAGAGGCAATTTCTAGCCATGATATATCCTCGCGAACTTCATTCATGACATAAGCAGCCACCCAAATTCCTTGAGACAGAAAACAGACAGTGATATCAGCAAAAAAAAAGTTCTTGGCAAATGTCTAAGATAAAAAGTCATTTTAGATCTATTATACTATGAACTACAAGTGACTAACAGTGAATGTGGAAGCAGACATAGATGAAAGCCATAAAATATGTATTTGAATAAAGCATGATGTAACTGTAACAAACACATGAATATTTACACTAAAAAACAAGTTATGATATTACAGAGCTTACTTTTTATAGCTTCATATATCACTTAAAAAGAAAGAACCATAGAACCTTATAGCAATAATCTCTGAACTATTTAACGATAATCCCGAACTTGAGGCCAATAAGATTCCCTTCACCCCATGAGATTTAGTAACTGAGCACCATCACATGACAGAATGGCAGAGAGGGCAAGCACCTCTGGACATCTCTGCCCCCCTGTAATACTGGGATATATGTAGTTACAGACAATACCATGCTTCACGATGTTAGAATATTGCGAAAATTTATCTCCAACCTTTATACAAATGCTTCAGAAGTCCCATGCTCTAGTAGTGCTATCTTGGCGCTTGCCGGGTGTTCAGTTCGAAGGCGAATCTTGATTGTTTTATAGTCAGATCAGGCGCGCATAAGGCTAGAAAAGTGAGTAGTTCTTTGCGGCCATGTTGACATCATCTGTAGTATCATTGTCTTTCTTCGCATCTTCTTTCAAGTACGGAAAATACATTTTGCATGGTACTATTAACAAAGAGGAAACTATGAAGCAAGTGCTTTGAGGGTTTCTTATGATTGCGTTTCAACTACCTAAAAACAACTCCAGAAGGTTGAACATTCGCTGAATGTTGAAAACAGTATCTAAGCATCCTTGCGATGGATACTGCTATTCTAATCCGTTGTTTGAAAAAGCAAGTAAAACTTTGTCATAATATAGTGTTACTGGATGACCGTCATAAATATCAGAGATGCAATGATTGAAATATTGAGGAATTATAGGTGTGCACATAGATGGTCACATAGAACGGACAGTACATACATGTTTGTGAGCAAGATCTCCAAGTCAAACAAAAAAATATCTTCTTTATACACCCATGTTCCCTGTCCCAGCTTGGTCCCAATTTTGCCTAATGAGGGTCAATTTGACAACTTTCGGCGCTCTAATTTTTTTGAAACTAAAATTTGGATATTCCAAAACTACAATAAACGTATAAGTTGCAATTTCATCACAAAGAAGAAAATATATTAAAAGAAACAGTATAGGGGACATTAGTTCTCTATTGGAGCAAACAAAGTCTTGCCTATAACAGATAACCTGCTTCCTTAGAACCAAGCCCAAGCCCCAAAGTCTTGTATTCAAAGCCATAACACATACTTAATGTGAATTTACATGACAGACACTGCATCAAGAACTTTGGTTTGAGTTCACATCTACTTATAGCCTGCTTAGCCAAGCCAAGCCTCTAAGAAGCCAAAAGAACTTTTTTCAAAAAGCACTTCTTTTGTAAATTTGACATGTTTGTCCTAGAATTAGAAGTGCTTGTGAGAAGCAACAAAAGTAGTTTTCTGCAAGTTTTTGCTTCGTCCAAGAAGCAGAAGCAAAAATTTATTTTTTACAAGACAAAATATCCTTACCAAAAAATTAAATTCATCAAACTATTTCTCATATAACCATATAGCTCTCAAATATAACCAGAACTCTCTTTTCCTCTTCCCTTTTTTGGTTTAACTCTATTTATATTGAACAAAAAGTTTAATATATATTCTTATTTTATGTTTTAAATTTAACTAAATAAAAACTCAAATAAAAGTCTTCCATAAAAAATATTTAAAATCATTTCTCTGTTTAGATAATACTAACTGTAAAGTGGGTTTTTACCAAGTGGTACTTAACTTCACCTTTGTATTAAAAGAGGTATAAAGCAGCTAACAGTTAACAGACAGATCCTACACTTGAAGCTTTTGTGGTCTCTGATTCCTGCCTCTTATCTGAACCGTGTACATCAAGCTACAATTATTAACAAATCTTTTCTGAGATTTTAGATAAGATTTATCTGCAACCAACTGGATATCCATGTTTTGCATTATCACCAACTTGAGGGAAGTGCATGAGAAGTAATGTAGATTGTTGTTTCAGTCATGACGGTCAAATTCATGTGGATGACAGAAAGTCAGCCACTTTAACTTTCAGTACACCAGAATAGATACTTTCCTCCTGTGGTTTTTCCATGACAGAAATCACAAATACTTCACATAGCATTATGCTGGTGCTTCCAATTGGTGTAAGAATATCTTTACTCTTTAGAAGCTTGGACCATATTGGGAAAGTGGTTATTCGAGATTCGAGACTGCATAACTCATTTTAACTTCATTCCTCAATATGTTGTTTCAACTTTCATCTACCTGAGCACATGAAGTAAGACAAAGGAAGCATGCCAGGAAAGAAGCCAAAAAAAGAAAATGGATAGAAACAAACCAATGGAAGCTGCAGATACAAGAATTCCTCTCCAAAGGTCTTTGAGTTCATGAAATCTGAATTCCACATGATGCACAGCCCCAGCAAAAGCAATCAAAGCTACAACATATAATGCATGAAGGCCCATAACAGGGATGATCCACACAGTCCCCATGTGACATCGGTAATTTAGAGGCTTTCTTATGTGAATAACTACATTAAAGAAACTCTGTATTAATCTCACAAAGGCTTTCTTACATAGATAACTGTAGCAAATGAAGCATATAATATCAATAGCAGGGATGTTAAGCGGATTGTCAACATTCAGTTTGAATGAGTCAAAGAAATTTGTTCATACACTTGCGCAAAGTTTTGGCATGACTCAATTGTAAGACAGATAACCAAATAGTAAAACACAAAATTAAATGCAAAAAGTAATACAGCTGCAAAAGTGTAGGCAAAAGACAAGGCATACTTCCCATATGATATCATAATCTATATTATATCCATTTCAAATTCAAAGAGAGCTATGACCATCGTGGATCTCATTATTAGAAGCAGACTAAATAAAGTCTCCTCTTTGAATTCATTGAAAGAGCTGCACGAGTTGGTTGTCTGTATCTGTTGATGATTGAATGAGATTTTGGTTTAACTTTATAAATCTATTGCATGCTTTGTACGTGTATAGTTTTCACGTGTGGGTTTGGTAATGTGCAAGACAAATACTTCTCTTGCGCGTCCTTTAAATCGGCATGTTATATTACAATCTAAGTTGCTCGGACACGGGTGCGGATCTAGAGGTCGGATCCTTTGAAATGTAAATTCTAAGATTCGGGGACACGGATCCTAGTATGGATCCAGGTGCGGAGATCCTGCTAAAAGTAATTCAAAATAAAATAAAAATATAAAACTCTCTAAATTATTAGAAATCTTGTGGATACATATAGCTTGTAAAGTGTGGATTTCTTTTTTATTCTCAAGTTGTAAATAAGTAAACAGTTGATTTCCTAAAGAAGGTATGCTAGTTTCTTCAAATTTACGCTTGTTTTGGTTCTGAGTTCGGGAATCAAATTGTATCTTGTCTCGAATTTTTTCGTCCGTCATAGTCGAAGTATCCAAAATTTTGATTAGATTCGGTACGGATCCCATACCTACCCATACTAGTGTCCAGTCGACACGGATGTGGCACCTAAACTGCCGTGTCGGAGCAACTTAGATTACAATAACATGATTACAAAATATTTGAATAATTAGAATTGCAATTATTGCACATGTCCATGCGCCAAAGATATTATAGATGCCACTTTCCTTGCTTCTCATGCAGATTTAATATAAGTATGTCAGAAACTTTAAAAAGCAAGCATATGCTGCCATGAAGAGGTAAGAAATTGAATCTTGTGTTTAATTTATATTGGTATATGTTAGCAAATTACCGATTTATATTTCTTGTGTTTTTGTTCTCAATGAATGGGAATATGCATGTCATCACATGATACAAGAACTTAAACATGTGAATGATATCCTTAAGATTTACTTTGCCCTTTCCTTTTTCCTGTATTTCAATCTTAGATGTGTTAATGTTTAGTTAGTTACTAACTTTTTTATGGGGACGCTATTGTTCTAAACATGTATTTAAATAATAATAATAATAATAATAATAAATAATAGGAAATCAGAAAGAAAATAGAGATAGCGACGATAAGAAGGAGGTCATTGATGAACCTTGATTGTACTTGGAAAAGAACTCAATTTGAGATAAAAGTTTATATGAACGAATATTAATAGGAATCAAATAGACTCACTACGAGATGAGAGCTGAATCATTTAATAAAACTGACCTTTAGAACCTTAAAATTAGATTGGTAAAACATGTTAAGCTGAGCCAAAAAAATAAAATTATCCCAGTTTAGATAAGTTGATTGTTTGCATCTTTGAAGACACGGGATAATCATATGTTTGTGTTAAACTTATTTGTTTCCAATATTAGGTCACACATACAACAACCTTCTTAAGATATTCCGAATGAAGTCCCAAGCAATCACAATAAGGTACCATGAGGACTTACGTGGACATGATTTCTACCATTATTGAGTTAGCTAAAACAGATTAACATACATGATTTTCTAGATCTACATTTTTTACTTTAATTTTGGTTGTATAACTACATACAGTATAATTTAATAATATTTATGTGATTTTTTAAAAATTGTTTATTCATTGATATAGGGTACATGCGCAAAGCGCAAAGCTTAAAACTAGTATCTACAAAAAATATAAGTATTTCAAGAAAAAGAAACTTTAAAGGAGACTTCTTTATAAAGTTCAACATGGCGAGTCTTACAGGCAGCACTAGCTATCCACGGCAAGAGAATCAGCGAAAGAAAAATATAGGATCTAATTGGTGGAAGACGTTTCCTGAAAGATCATATAAAACAAAAAATTAAGACAATATTGAAAAAGAGTTTTTCCATGTGGCATACATTAACAATAGCACAAATGTGTGTGTGTGTGAGAGAGAGAGAGAGGAGGCAAAGAAAGAAAAGTTCAGAAAAGACACAGTAGATGAGTTTTCTTTTCCTTTTATTTCCGTTGCCACATATCAATAGGAGGGTCAAACCAACAGGAAGTTATACCTTACTGAGGGCTGGTGTACTATTATAGAGCAACAATTCGTTTCTACAGCTTTTCATTTCTATAGAGCAGGAATTACGTTCAAAATATTCCATTATCCTACTTTCCTCTGGAGAGCTGCAGGTGGTTAATATTTGAATTTTCTTTCAGGTTAAGTGGGGTTGGAGAGTTGGAGTGAGGAGGCTGCACCAATTTACAGTTTTTTAATTGAATATTGATGAGGCTACTTGTTACATAATCATCACTTCAATCACAAAGAATAGCAGTTGCCAATTATTTCTTAAAGAGGTCAAACTTACTTCACAAATATATAATATAGTTGGAATATCTGTGTAATACGGCAGCTCAACAGCAAACCAAAGCCGAGTGGACCTTCAATCCAGACTGAAAGAAAGGATGATCAAATGTCTTGCAGAATAATCAATCAAGCAAGCAACAGATTAAGGCAAAAGCAAGATATATGAAGACTAAATCATATTCGGCCATCGCTTGAAGAGTAAATAACCTGCCCAAAGATAGCAAGACCTCCACCAATGTCTCTTTCTGAACTTTAGATAATTGAGAGCTATCTGCAGAGCCATATGAATCTATGTTGCTCGGACTCTCCGAAAATGTGGCCGGATACGTGTCGGATCCTCCAAAAGTAGTGCGTTTTTGAAGGATCCGACACGGGTGCGGCTACATTTTGGAGAGTCTGCGCAATATAGATATGAATAATACACGGTAATTAAATTATAGTCCCATTAGTGTTTTGGAATATTAAATCAGACTCTGAGGCATAACACCACATAAGAAGAAATGAAAAGTAGATACCACAATTGACAACAACAGATTGAAGCTTGCTATAACTTGAATTGCCACAAGCCAAAAGCTACTGCCTTTGGGCCTCGGAATCTTGTGAATCAGATACGGTAATGTCGCTTTCAGAAGAAGTCTGCAGAGGAAACTCAAGTGGTTAATACCAACATCCTAAGTAATCTAATGGGAATAAAAGCTACAGCATTGGATGGATATACATACTAATGAAACTTTAAACAATAATTAAGAACATTAATCATAAAAAGCTCCAGCAAAAGGAAAACTAAAGTGGCTTTACTTCAAGAATAAATATGACAATGTGACTAGCATTCAGTGAGCATCTTATATGGTGATGGCACACATGTTTTGTAGTAAACGTACCTTAAATCTTAATACTAGAACACAATCACACACCTTCACATGCCAAAAAAAATTAAAACATAGAGGTAAATAATCGAAGGACTGAACTTTAAGCCTGGTAAGAACTCTAAATCTACCAAACCTCCTCTTCCCGCACCCTTTACAGTGTACAAAAAGATGGAGCGGATTCCTATTATTTTTCTCAACTCCATGAGCTTACATCCTACTCTCTATTGTCACCATGCCTCTGGATATGCAAACAGTCTTTGAACACCTACCACCCCACAATGAAGTAAAGAAGGGGTGAAGACAAGAAAAGTTTAGGCAGCACCGTCCTTATAAAGGGGAGAAAGAAAAAAAAAATTCCAGGATGTCGATGGGGAGTGACAGGGAATAAATTAACCAGCCACAGCGCACCTCGCCCCTTCTCATTATGCTATATTCCACTTTTTTCCATGACAAACTTTTTTCTTTCAGTACTTTTATTGTTTACTTTTTTATCATTACTAATATTTTACTATGTAAAATATCTTTTGGTATATGACCATTTTTCCCATTACACATTCACTACCATTTAAGGGGGAAGAGCAAAATCTCAATCTATTAACAGATACTAGTATTACATCCATATGTGTATATATATATATATATATATATATATATATAAACAAAAAGAGTCGAGGACGTTAAAAGGAATCAAATGGGGAAAACCAAAGTCAAAAACCTTAAGTTGATATTTACCACTGTCTTGCCCCGCCACTAGTAAGAGTTCCCCCATCCCCGTCCTGCTAAGACTTCTCGTCCATCACCCCATTGGCATACTAAAGCAAGAAGAGGACAGGTGAAAGCAAGCAGAATAAGACCATAGCAAGCTGTATTTATCTTCCCATTTCCATTTTTTCGACCTATTCAGAAGCAATAGATGTTGTAAACACACAAGATTCATATTCTCCTTTCTTCATCCTGCTCTATCAAAATGCTCAAAAAGAAAAAAGCAAGTTTGCTTCTTATTCCCGTGTTTGATCTCTTTCATCTCTCTGCCTGGCTCATTGTAACCCATATTGAGTAAACCAAAAAGAAGTTCACCACAAAAACCAATTTTTCCTTGAATTCAGCAGAACCTTCATAACATTAAAGGAAAAGAAATACTAGTATCTTTCAATTTGTCCAATCGTGCAATCCTATCAGTCAGATACAGCAAGGAAACAACAAACCACAAGTATTTAACTTCACAATCTCACAACCAGCTAATACCCATTAGAAATTAGCAAAAAAAGAGATAAACTGGACTACGATATACTACTAAGCTATTTAATGAAAAAAAGCAGAAGTTTTTAGTATATATGTGCTCACATAAACTTAGAGCCTGATGCATTTTGCTAAAAACTTACATGATCATGGACACTACGGCTATTGAAAGCCCTACATAGTCGCTTGGACACCCTCCTTTGCTAGCACAAGCTGCCATAATTTATTCTCCTATTGTCTGGTTGCTGCCTCTGTAATGCCCATCAACTGTTTGTAGAAATGTCTACTAGAAGAAAGAACTCAACATGTGTTCTAAATTCCTGCCTTATTAAGATGAGATTAGAGAGTAGCAATAAATCTTTATATTTTTTTTATTTAACTTGTTGAGAACCCGAGATATTTGTTTTATGGTAAAGTGAACATAAATCGAGAATTCTGTCAACGGTATTTTCAAAGAATTTGTTTATTTGTTCATAAAGCCACCTCTTTGACGTTTACACGCAATGAAACGTACATCACAAATAATGTGTGCATTTGAGTTGTTCGCACTGATAATTTTAATATATTATTTTCTATATTCTAATTTATGTAAAGTATTTTTATTTTAATCTGTCCTAAAAAGAATTATTATATATTTATATAATTTTATATTTAAAAATAATTTAACTTTTAACTTTTCAAGTTACTCCCAATGAGATTGACTTATAGCTATACAAATATGTATTATAGAACTTGTTTTAGACACGAATTTCAAAAATATCAGTTCGTGAACAGTTAAAATACATCAGATAAAATAGGATAGAGGAAATATTAGATTAATTTGATCTAAAACAATTAATCTGTTAATAACAATCAGATACAATAACCTATAAAAAAGAACAACAACCTAATCGATCCAGTTAAATTAAAATAATGATGTTTGCTTGCAATAAATTTCAACATACAAAAAATAAACTGAAACCATAAAAGAATAAAGTGATTTATTGATAAATATTGCGGATTATAACTCTATTTATCCCTTGATTTTTTATTCCGATTTGTTCTACGTGATTTTTTGCGTGATTCGAGGGCCTTAGTAGTATATATCTCGAACGTAGGACTTTGAGCAAGACATATTCAACATGTCTTAGGTCTCTTAATGAATACTCCAAGAGTTTCATGGAAATTCGGAGATCTCTTATTGTTACACCCCGTACTTTTTTAAAGAGGATTTGTGACCATAAGACCCCGTAAGTTTAACAACCTTGATACCGTTAGATATATTTTGATATAGTATTTATATTGGGTGGAACAATTTTTGTAAAAAGTTAAAAAATATGATTTTATATAGTTATATTACTTTCGAATATATTTTAAATTATACACAATAATATAAGGATATTCTTTTAGACATTATTTTAAGACGGATGAGTCTGAATAAATGATGGCATCTTTGTCATTTCAGTAGTTTTAGTTCATGAATTGCTAAAATATACATATTCCTATTTCATATTTTATCTCGAATAAAAAGTATATGTATTTTTACATGTGTTATGAAACAAGAACAATATTGCAGAGAAAGAGAGAGAAAATTCTTATTGAATTTTGGGATGATTGACAATTGGGTAAGACCCCTCTATTTATAGAAGAAAAATGACTTAGCCACAAAGTAGAACTCTCTAAAAGATAGACATTCACTCTAAATAGAATTCTATTTATAACACTCCCCCTTGAATGTCTATTCAACAAATAATGAGTCTCGTTAAAACCTTAACTAAAATAGAACCCAATGGGAAAAAAATTCTAGAAAAGGGAAAAGAGTACACATGTTTAGAAATGCGCCTTTTGGTTGCCTCGTTAAAAACCTTGCAAGGAAAAACCAGTAGGACAAAACCTTGTAAGGAAAAAAGAGTGCAACGCGCATTAACTCCCCCTGATGAAGGCATCAATTCACATCATTGAGCTTCTGCATCCCGATCTTGTACACTAGCTTCTTGAAGGTTGACATTGGTAGAGATTTTGTGAACAAATCAGCCATATTATCACTTGAACGAATCTATTGCACATTGATATCACCATTCTTTTGAAGATCATGTGTGTAAAATAACTTTGGTGAAATGTGTTTTGTCCTATCTCGTTTTATGAATCCTCCCTTCAATTGGCTATGCATGATGCATTGTCTTCATACAAAATCGTGGGTAGTTTGTCACACTTCAAACCACATTTGTCTCGAATAAGATGTATTATAGACCTCAACCACACACATTTTCGACTTGCTTCATGAATAACAATTATCTCTGCATGATTAGATGAAGTAGCCACAATCGATTGCTTAGTCGATCGCCAAGATATGTCAGTGCCTCCACAGGTAAACACATAACCTGTTTGAGATCGGGCCTTGTGTGGATCAGATAAATACCCAGCATCGGCATAACCAACAAGATCGGGACTGCAATTATTGCCATAAAATAAGCCCATATCGGTAGTTCCTTTTAGATACCGTAATATGTGTTTGATTCCATTCCAATGTCTCCTTGTAGGAGCAGAGTTATATCTTGCTAAGACATTAACTGAAAAAGTTATGTCAAGCCTTGTAGTGTTGGCAAGATACATTAGTGCACCAATTGCACTAAGATATGGTACTTCAGGACCAAGTATCTCTTCATTCTCTTATTGAGGTCGGAATGGATCCTTATTCACATCAAGTGATCAAACAACCATCGGAGTACTTAATGGATGTGCTACATCCATGTAAAATCGTTTCAATATCTTTTCTATGTAGGCAGATTGATAAACAAAAATTCTGTTTACCAAATGTTCAATTTGCAAACCAAGACATAATTTTGTCTTTCCGAGATCTTTCATCTCGAATTCTTTCTTTAAATAATCAATTGCCTTTTGGAGTTCTATAGGAGTTCCAATAAGGTTTATGTCATCAACATATACGGCAAGTACAACAAATCCCGATGTTGTTTTCTTTATAAAAACACATGGACAAATGGCATCATTTATATAACCTTCCTTTAATAAGTACTCACTAAGACGATTATACCACATACATCCTGATCGCTTTAGACCATACAAAGATCTTTGCAATTTGATTGAAAATATTTTTCGGAATTTTGAATTATGTGTGTTAGGCATTTTGAATCTCTAGGGAATTTTCATGTATATTTCATTATCAAGTGAGCCGTAAAGGTAGGCGGTAACCACATCCATTAAATGCATGTCAAGCTTTTCATGGATAACAAAACTAATGAGATAACGGAACGTTATAGAATCCATAACGGGTGAATATGTCTCTTCATAATCGACACCAGGTCTTTGTGAAAATTCTTGTGCAACAAGGCGTGCCTTATATCTTTGTACCTCATTGTTCTCATTCCTCTTGCGTACAAAGACCCATTTATAGCCAACAGGCTTAACACAATTAGGTGTTTGGACTACAGGCTCAAAAACTTCACGTTTCGCAAGTGAATTCAACTCTGATTAGATTGTTTTTTGCCATTTTGGCCAATCACGTCTTTGTCGACATTCTCCAATAGATTGAGGTTCAAGATCCTCACTATCTTGAATAATGCTAGATGCAACATTATATGCAAAGACATAATCTACCACTATATCCACTCGATTCAAATTTGTCTCAATATCAATTGGATTTATTGATAGTTCCTTATTTTCATGAGTCTCGGGCTCAATGGTTTTTTCATGAATCTCAGAATTTATTAAATCGTGGATTTCTTCGTAGTGTCATTTTGATCATTTATTTTCCTTTTTCTAGGAATTCGATCCTTAGAACTCAATGGTCTGCCACGTTTTAGGTGTGCTTTTGACTCTTTAGTTATGACACTAGAAGATTGTACAATAGGGACATCAATACGGATTGGAACATTAACTACATGGATATGTGATTTTGTTATTCTTTTCAAATCCGTAAATGCGTCTGACATTTGATTTACTATTCTTTGTAAATGAATAATTTTTTGCACCTCTTTTTCACAAATAGAGGTACATGGATCAAGATGAGATAATGATAGATTTTTTCACAAAATTTCCTATTTGGTTTCACCAATTTCTCCCCTAATTTTGGAAAAAGTGTCTCATCGAATCGACAGTCTGCAAATCGAGCAGTGAATAAATCCCCCGTTAATGTTTCAAGATAGCGAATAATGGAGGGCACTTCAAACCCAACATATATTCCCAACCTTCTTTGGGGATCCATTTTGGTGCGATATGGTGGTGTTACAGGCACATATACTGCGTATCCAAAAATTCTTAAATGGAATATATTAGGTTCATGACCCATAACTAATTGCAACGGGGAATATTTATGATAATTTGTCGGTCTGAGACGAACTAGCATTGCTGCGTGTAAAATGGCGCGACCCCAAACAGAAGTGGGCAGTCTCGTTCTCATGAGTAACGGTCTTGCTATCAATTGCAGACGTTTAATTAAAGACTCAACAAGACCATTTTGAGTGTGAACATGAGCTATAGGATGCTCCACTTTTATCCCAATTGATAAGCAATAATCATTAAATGCTTGGGATGAAAACTCAGCAGCATTATCAAGTCTAATAGACTTAATTGGATTATCGGGGAATTGTGTTCGTGATCGGATTATTTGTGCCATTAATTTTGCAAACGCGAGGTTACGAGATGACAATAGGCACACGTGAGACCATCTAGAGGATGCATCTATTAAGACCATAAAATATCTAAACGACCAACTAGGTGGGTGAATAGGTCCACAAATGTCCCCTTGTATATGTTCCAAAAATGCAGGGGACTCAATCCCAACCTTTGTTGGTGATGGTCTAATAATAACTTGTCTTGATAACAAGATGTGCAAGAAAATTCATTATTTAAAAGAATCTTTAAATTCTTTAATGGATGTCCATTTGAATTTTCTATAATTCGTCTCGTCATAATTGATACAGGATGTCCCAATCGATCATGCCAAAGTACAAATGTATTGGAATCAGTAACCTTTTGGTTTACGGTAGAATGTGCTTCAATTGCACTAATTCTTGTCCAATACATGCCACAAGATAAAGATGGAAACTTCTCAATAACCCTCTTTTGGCCAGAGACATTCTTGGTAATGATGAGATATTCAAGTTTATTCTCATGTCTCAACATGATATTCATTTCGGCGGATATTTTTAAAACTCAACAAGTTCCTTTTGGACTTGGAGGAGAACATTGCATTCTCTATTATAAGTATTGTTCCTTTAAGCAGAGTTATAGTAGCTCTTCCAGAGCTTTCAATTAAATTACTACTACCAGAAATTGTAATAACATCTGCCTTACACATACTTAAATGAGAGAAATATTTCTTCTCTTTGAATATTGTATGTGTCGTACATGAATCAACTAAACAAATATTTTTACAATTGAATTTTGATCCAAGTTTGTTTTGTGAGATATCCATATTTGCTTCCCATGGTTTGAATATACGAATAAATATTAGTATTTTCAGAGAAAAAGGAAAGAAATAAAGTTAATCAAACATTTTAATACAATTTTGAGCAAACTCTGATTATAATACGAACAATAATGTAGCTAAAAATAATGTTATTATACTTTATGTTGAATTCCTTAATGATCACGCACAGTAGAAAACACATAGAGGGAATTGGATTTATGAACTGTGCTTTGAGGAAACAATTGTAACAACGAATGTTTTGTAACCAACGAATTTTGAAATTACAATAATAGTAAATATTGAAAAATCAATGCGCATAGTTTCTGACACTACTCGTGAGTACAAATAGAGTACACACATTGTTGGTTAAAACGAAAAAAAGAAACATGTTAAAACGAAAAAAAAGCTAAACATTGTAGTTTAAAACGAAAATAGAGTGTTTAAAACGAAAAAGAAAAAGACCAAACAAGATTCTTGAACTTGTAGTTTACACATGTTAACGTCTGTGCACTAGTTGGTTTCTGATAACGTGTTACTATTAACGTTTAACGAGCACGTGTTGTTTAAAACGAAACCAGAAAATTAAGTAAATTGAAATATTGTTTAAAACGAATATTAGAATTATATTTAATCAAAACAAACTAACACTGTTTTATAAAACAAATAAAATTAGTGACTATTATTCATGTAAAGAACTATGATTACATGATATTTATTCATTAACTATTACGAATAGGCAAAAATAAAAATTAAATTACTCAATTAACCATGGATCCATCACCGATCAAGTGGTCTATTTTTCCATCTGGGTGCTCAAAGAAGTCTGTCACATCCAAGTGGGTGATGTCAAATTCATTGTCATAGACAAGATTAGCTTCGGGGTCTTTATTCTTTAGAGATGCTCAACCAAATGTCTTGGTACACGATAAATATTTGCCCAATGTCCTTTTCCACCACAACGATAACATTCAGTTTCTGAACGATTTTCCTTTGGCTTCTCGTCCACTTTTGGTGGTTATTTTTCTTTGGGGTGATTAACACCAGGAAAATTTCTTCCTTGTCCACGACCACGACCATTAATAGGGCCACGACCTTTCCCACGCTTAGCATAATGGGAATACACCTCATCCACTTCAGGCAATGGTGTAGACCCAGTGGGTCAATTTTCGTGATTTCTCATGAGCAAGTCATTATTTCGTTCAGCCACAAGGAGAAGAGAAATCAACTCAGAGTACTTCTTCAAACTTTTCTCTCGGTATTACTGTTGCAAGACCATATTGGAGGCATGAAACGTTGTGAACGTTTTGTCAAGCATATCATAGTCGGTGATAGTATCTCCATAGAGTTTCAATTTAGAAGTAATTCTGAACATTGCAGAATTATATTCACAAACAGACTTAAAGTCTTGGAGCCTCAGATGAGCCCAATCATATCATGCTTGTGGAAGAGTGACCAACTTTAAGTTGTCATATCTTTCCGTTAAGTCATTCCACAAAACAAGTGGATCTTTGACTGTGAGATATTCAATTTTCAACCTTTCATCAAGGTGATGACGCAAGAAAATCAAGGCCTTAACACAGTCTTGGATAGATGCTTTTTTTTTTTTGTCTTTAATGGCGTCTCCAAGACCCATTGCATCTAAATGGATTTCAGCATCCAACACCCATGTCATATAGTTCTTGCCCGAAATTTCAAGGGCAACAAACTTTCTTTTCATAATGTCAGTCATAATTAAAAAGAGGAGAAAAGTTATACCTTAATCTTCTCAAAGAGCTTCTTGAGACGGTAGAGTCTCGTGCTGATAACGTGTTATGAAACAAAACAATATTGCAGAGAAAGAGAGAGAGAAAATTCTTATTGAATTTTGGGATGATTTACAATGGGGTAAGACCCCTCTATTTATAGGAGAAAAATGGCATAGCCACAAAGTAGAACTCTCTAGAAGATAGACATTCACTCTAAATAGAATTCTATTTATAACAACATGGATGTTTTAACAAAATAATAGTATATGCATTTATTTTATATAGTACCACATGACCATGATAGTAGGGTACATAAAGTGTATTAAAATATAGTAGTATTTTAAGTAATTTAAGATAATTTTTAATTATACGGATAATTGGTTAATTACCGGATAACGAGACATACTTAATTACCTAACAAGTAGATAAAGATTAACAAATCCCCACCCCACCCCACTCCCACGTGACAGCAAGCCACTAACCAAACATATGACTCTTAATTCATATTGGATTAGGTGGCATATGATTAGGGAAAAGTTCTAATTTTGATTTTTCTTCTGTCTCATAAGGCTAAATTGTTGCTTGCAATTATTTCATGTTTTTAAAACTCTTTTGGTTTTGTTTAAAAACGGGGGAATTTTGAGCCACCCTGTTACCTTGATTGTGCTAAAAGAATGAGTCTCTAATGTTGGCTGCTTTTTCTCGGTGAGTTCATAGTTGATGAATTTTCTTGGTGTAAAGACAAGTTATGCCGGCATGATGAGCACGATCGATTGCTTCAAAGAGGCGATGTTGATTTTGTAAATCTATCATTCCCTTCTAAGCTTATTAATCAGGCATTTGTAATTATCTGGCACGTATCTTGGCGGGGCATGTCCCCAGATTTTCTGGTGATTTCTTGCAAATCCCTACCCATTCCTACAAAAATACTACAACGTGACTTCTTTTGCAACCAAACAATTCCAAACGAGAATTGTTAAAACCTTAGCAACCTAAAATTTTGCGGATCTAAAGGAGGTTGGTGCAATCTTTTCCAAGAATATCATACGGATTTTTTCTTACTCTAGATATGTTAAGGCTATCCCTTCTTTTTTTTTGGCATGATCTGCATACGTGTCACGACCCAAATTCCCAATCTTAGGGATTGTGATAGACGCCTAACATCACATTTGCTAGGCAAGCCAATGTTAGAATTCGATTAGCTATTTTTCCTTTGTTTACTTATTTAAATATAATAAAATAAATTTAAAATAACTTAATCTAATGGTTTCCAAAGAATAACTCCAAATATAAAATAATAAGCAAATAAATAAATCGAGCTACGAACTAATTATATAAACAACTCTAAGATTACCGTAGGGTCTGGTGTCACAATTCACGAATTACTAAAGAACAATATAATTAATGGGCTGGAAGAAATGTATAATTGTTTTAGGAAAATTATAAAACAGTCTCTACGAATTAAGGGAAGACTCTCGGGATCTCCGAACGCCAGCAGATATACCTCGTGTCTCCGGATAATAGATAGTTGCCACTAAAATCTCTATTGTTGGCCGGTACCTGGATCTGCACAAAAGAGTGCAGAGTGTAGTATCAGTACAACCAACTACATGTACTGAGTAAGTGTCGAGCCTAACCTCGGCGAAGTAATGACGTGGCTAAGGCGGGGCAATTATAACTCAACATGTGACAATACATATATATAATAACACAATAAAATAATTCTACACAAACAAAAAAATATAAACGGAAACAATAAATAAAATGACTCAGTCGCCTATTCCAGGCCTCAGCTGTCACCAAAATTTCAAACACGTTTCCAAATTTTCAAAATTTAACTTAAAAATAACCAAATGTGCAGGATATGGAAAACAGAAGGATAAAACAATAAATTTCTAAATCTTTGTAATAAAATCAATAAAGCATAATTATCCTCCCTTATCACTGTCATATATTTATATTCTCCCTGTCCACCCTTATCACAATCATATGTATATTTCTCCTGTCCACCCTTATCACAATCATATGTATATATTTTTACTGTCCACCCTTATCACAGTCGTATATATTTATTTCCCCTGTTCACCCTTATCACAGTCATATATATTCAGTTATATCAAAACTTTTACAATTCAGGCCAAGCCTTTTACAATATTTTTGTCTCAACAGTCACAAACAATAAATGGCAGTTCTCACAAACTTCATAAATAATGTCTCAAAATGAACCAACAGGAATGTGTGTGTGTGTGTGTATATATATATATTTACATCTCGTAAAAGCAATGTCAACCCACTCAGTCTTTATGTACCACAATGAAACTAAGAAAAACAACTAATACTTTCCCAAACATGATTGCAACAAGGCTTACAACAATATAACAAGCCAAGTAATTATAGAAGACAACAATGAACATGAAGCAATTAGATTGGAAACGGGGAATGGATCATGTAAGTGAACCATTTGGTGGTACATAGATACTTGTCACTTCACCTATACACCGCACACATGCATTTTCACATAACAATTAAGTTGGGGATTCCTATTCCCTTAAGTCAAGATTAAATCAAGCACTTACCTCAATTTCGCAGGCCATTCACTGTTCTATTATAACTTTTCCTCTTGAATTCACCTCCAATACACTTGAATCTAACCATAATTAACTTAATTTCATTAATTAATGCTAAAGGAACTAACTTTACTGAAAATTATAATTTTTTCTAAGTTTTCTAAAAAAAAGTTAAAACCCGACCTCGGACCCGCTTGGTATAAACTCGGAGTTCGGACCAAATTACGTTTACCCATTCACCCACAAGCCGGAATATACAATTAGTTTCGAAATTCGACCTCTATTCGAGGTAAATGTTCGATTTTTACAAAATTTTCTAATTCTACCCAAACCCTCAATTTTTACCATGAAAATTCTTAGTTTTTTATTTAAAAGTGATTAAAAATATTGGGTAATTGAAAGAGTAAAGTTTAGAATTGATTACCAACAACTTGGGGATGAACTTTGGTGAAGAAATTTGTCCTTAGGGTTGTGAGGTTCGAAAATTGTGAAGAAAAAAGGGTTATGTCTGTGTTTAAAAGAGTATTTATATAGCTGGGCAGGCCTTCTATGCGTTCACATAGGGCCTGCCTTCTATGCGTTCGCATAGGGCTTGCCGCGTTTGCATAGGCTACATGGCAGCTGGCCATCGCGTTGGCGTTCGCATAAGGTACTGGGCTCCCCTCCCCCCAGGTCCAATACACTATGCATTTGCGGGGCCCAGACCGCGTTCACACTGAACAAAAACGACCCCCCAGTAAATTACTCTGTGCGTTCGCGCCTGGGGTCATGCGAACACATTGAACACAATGCCTGAGCACCAACAACAGAAAACCAGCAGAGAATTTCAAGTGTAAAACATCTCGTGGCCTATCTGAAACTCACCCGAGCCCTCGGGGCTCTAAATCAAACATGCACGCAAATCTAAAAATATTATACGGACTTGCTCGTTCGATCAAATCATGAAAATAACATATAAAACTAGGAATTAAACCTCAAAACTCATCATTTTTCTCAAGAACACTCAAAGTTCATTATTTCTCAACCAGACGTCCAAATCACGTCAAATAACCTCCGTTTTTTACCAAATTTCACAGTTAACATTTAAATACTATAAAAAATCTGTATCGGGCTCCAGAACCAAAATACAGGCCCGATACCAATGGTTTCAATATTAATTTTTTCTTTATTTCATTCATATTTTCGCAAAATAATTTCTTTCAAAAATTAATTTCTAAGGCTTGGGACCTCATAATTCATTTTCGGGCATACGCCTAAGTCCCATATTTTACCGTGGACCTCCCGGGATCGTCGGAACACAGATCTGAGTCTGTTTACTCAAAATGTTGACCAAAGTCAACTATAATCAAATTTTAACTCTAGAAATAACTATTTCTCATATTTTCACATAAAAGCTTTCCAGTTTCACGTATGGCCTACGTACACAAATCGAGGAATTTAAATTAATATTTTTATGGCTAATAAGCCTAGAATGAAATCTAAATTCATAGGATGACCCTTGGGTCATCACAATACGAAACGAGCAAATACACAACCTCCATAAATTACTCTATTTATAGAAATTCTAGAAATGTGTATATTCTTATTCTCCCATGTGTCATATTATTCTATCATCTGTTCATGGGTCTAAAAAATATGTAAGTTGGTAAATTTTATTTCATGATATTAATCAAAGGCATAATGGTCTTATGACGTACCAGAAGATTTTATTAACATATTTCATATGCACTTTATGCACTTAAACATGCACATTGATCCATGACCAGATGGCGTTATATATATATATATATATATATATATATATGGAAAATATGCATGATATTATAATTATTTCATGATTTACAGAGCTATCCAGACTTACAGGTTGAGTTCTTTACTCCATGTTTCTTCCATGTTCTTTATATACTGAATTATATGCCTTACATACTCAGTACATTATTCGTATTGACGTCCTTTTGTTGGGGACGTTGTATTCATACCTACAAGTATAGATAATCAGTTTGACGAATCCTCATAGTAGACAAGATTGGCTTCAGCGAAGGATCGGTAAGACTCCACGTCATGCGGAGGCAACCGAGTCTATGAGTCATCGTGTCAGAAGATTTTTACAGATTTATGGGTAGGCCAGTACCTAGTCCCATTTGATGTCAAATAATCTTAGAGGCTGTATAGACAGAGGTTCATTTGTACAGTATGTCAGAGGCCTTGACGACCCATATGTATTCATGTTTTAAGAACGATAGTTTATTAATACCGTGTTGCCCACTTATAGTTATACATTACGAGTTGTGACCATGTTGGCTCATGATAGTTTCAAAGAAAAAAAGATTTACATAATGGTTCGCTCGGGCTAGAACAACACCGAGTGCCAGCCACGCCTCCCCAGGTTCGGGACGTGACAAACTTATCTGATCTCTTTGTACATTTTTCGAGAGCTTATGGAATTACTGAGATCGTCTTTGAAGGACATATGTAACCTTATTTATAGGTATGCATTAGGATTTAGGTGGAGTATCGACTAAGTAATCCTAATAGACTCCTAATATTTTAAAAATCATCTTGAATTTAGGATTTATCTTAACCTGCTAAAATTTAAGTGTCTACGATATTAACTTAGATCCATTATGTAGATGAAAATTAAGGTCGTTGGAGCTGATTGGAGGACATTTGTGGGATTTCAATAAATTGCGCTGTACGAAGCGCTATAGCCGTGGTATGTAACTGATGAAAAAACCAGGAATTTCCTTGTTTATATTTTACCTTTCTAAGATAATTCAAACATTGGAACTGATTTTCTTGACTAAGAATGTAAAACCAACATAGAGACAAGTCATATACATATCAAGGATGACTATTTCACAGCCTAAAAATATAGGAGTAGTAAGAAGTGCATTTTCTAGACTCATTGCGCTTCACGCTGGCTTATTTATATTCCTTCTAGAAGCGCCACTTGTATTTATATTTATATTATAGTATATTAAAAGGTGGTAGTATGTATTGTGGTTAAGCCAAGTAGCAAGTTTAAATGAAGTCACTTGACAAATTTAAGACAACATTAATAATTAGAAATTATAAATAGAAACGTAATTAATGGAGGTAGTTGAATGGATTTTATACCTAATTTAAATAGATCTTAGACAAATCTAATCTATATGTCAATATTTGTATTTATATGTATATTTATATCCATATATTGATCCACCAAAATATTTTCTTCTATATTAGCTAGAAATATTGAGGTAAAATATTAATTATATTGCTATAATAAAAAAATAAAAATCTATATTATATTAAAATATGGGTAGTATGCATTGTGGTTAAGCCAAGTAGCAAGCTTAAATGAAGCCACTTGACAATTTTAGGACAACATTAATAATTAAGAGTTATAAATGGAAACGTAATTAATGGAAGTAGTTGAATAAATTTTATTCATAATCTAAATAGATCTTAGACAAATCTAATCTATATGTCAATATTTGTATTTATATGTATATTTATATCTATCTATATTTATATTCATATATTGATCCACTAAAAGATTTTCTTCTATATTAGCTAAAAATATGGAGGTAAAAAATTAATTATATTGCTATAATAAAAAAATAAAAAAATATAAAAAGACGTAAATTGAGATAGCCTATGAATATTTATACACTGGAGTAAATTATAATATAAAATAAAACTAAAATTTACTTAAGATATTAAAGATTTATTGACTTTTAGAATAAGAAAATACAAGCAGCAAAATAAGACCTTACATAAAAAATATATAAATTATTTAGGTGATAAATAATTAAATAGTCAGTAAGAATATTTTAATTACAAGAATAATAAAGTCATATTAATATTGACAAATCGGAAAAATGAATATTTTATACGTTATCTATAAAATGACAGTAGAACTATTGTTGTAAAAAATTGAGATAAGATTTTATTTATAAAAAAATACGATAATAAAAATCACACTTTAGAATATGAGAAATAGACTTGAAGTTACTATTGAAATACTTTTATAGTTATTTGTATTGTATTAGAATGAATATGGTAAAAAATAAATATTAATTTAGACAAATTAATGAAAAGCTACATGATAATGTAATAATATTAAGTATTGAATAATTTAATAGCAAAACTAAGGAACAAAAAGAGAAAAAAATTCAAAAATTTCATCATACAAAAGAAGAAGCATAAAACATATTTAAATTTAAGATGAGAAAGTTTTATGTAAGTATAATAAGAAATAACATGCATGTGAATATAAGGCCATATAACTAGAGTCTAATAGATAAAAAAAGATCAAAAATATTAAATAATATAAATAAATTAGAGAAAATATGAGGATATTTATACTAAGAATTACCTTAGAAATAAAATAAAGTAAGTATAAAGTTTAAAAAATATAACTAATAAATTAAAATAATTTGAAATTTTCAAGCAATAGTTTAAAAATAAAATACATATTCTATTTAATATAAAAAATTAAATATTTTTCTATGTTATATTTAAAGATAGTAGTGGATAAATTATTAAATAAAGTATACCGCTAATAAATAAAATTATATTAAAACATGATAATATTACATATTAGATAATATAATAGCAAAAGTAAGAAAAATAATAAAATTAAAAAACTATATTAAAAATAAAAGGAAAAGACTTATCGAATTTGAGATTAAAAATTTCTTAAAGTTATGATGAGAACGCTTAAATATGAATATGACCATAAAATTGAAGTCTTGCTAGATAAAAAAATAAAGTTTGATACCAAATTAAATATTTAAATATATTAAATAAATACCACATGTCGGTAATTTTACTAATGAAAATTAAAAGCTAAATTTGTATCTTGCAACTAAAAGAGAAAGAAAATTTAATTGCACGTAATAAAAAATAATTATAAAAAAATTCAATAAAATTGAAACATTATAAAGGAAAATACGTATTAATTTTTAGACTAATTCAAAGTGATATTATTTTTAGTATAGATCAATAAATTTGTATAAAAGGTTAATTAAAATTTCTTAGTAGGGAAGAGAATGTATAAAGAGGAAAATAGAGATAGTGTGATGATATTTATGTCACGACCCAATTCCGGAGTCGTGATAGCGCCTGTCATGGAACCAGGAAAGCCACCCATTTAACCGAAGCTAAATGAAATTTTCAATAAAATATCCTTCTTAACAAGTCTGTGGATAACAATAATAATAAATCAGAATTTGGAACAATTTTATAAAAATCAAAACCAAAACCCTACAAACCCCGGATCCAGTGTCAAACCAAACTACGGGCTGAAAAGGTGGTGACGGACTAAACCTCCGATAATTCGAACAACAATATATAACTTGGACATGACAGTAATATATATCCGAAAATAAACAAGATGCATCAGTTGTGACTCTAGCCCTACATACTAGCATGAGTTCATATAGAATTAAGAATGATGTGTACTCACTAATCTAACTCTCATAAGGTGGTCCACTCAATACTAGAATACGACCTTCCGGCCCAGGGAAAGTCCATCCCAGATATTACGTAAACACGAGTGACACAATCACCTAGTACTGAGGAAAAAGGTCGATCCATCCCCACAGAGAAGATCCATCTCCGGAACATAAGACTCGGACAAGATCCATGTCCAGGGAAGATCCATCCCTCACATAACATCAGCTTCAGACAAGATCCATGCCCAGGGAAGATCCATCCCTCAATATCTAAGCGCTTACTGGGGGTGTAAAGACTCCGGAGGGGCTCCTATCATCCCAAGCGCTGTATCAAGCCAACGAAGGCATGATTCTAGGGTCGCTGCGGTGTGCAGTCCGACCTCATAACTGTCTCAAAACCAGGCTTCAAGCCTCACTCAGTCAGTTCCTTCCAGTCTTACTCACAATGCTCTAACATATGAAAATCAGCCCAAACCAATGATAATATAAAATAAACTAGCAACTTACGAGACTGAGGCATGAAACATATACTATAGCAGGACTGAGTACATGAAATCAATAATCATGAATAGAGACAGCAATAATCGACCGTTCCGGTCTGAACATATCGGCATGAAGCCTTAACATTTATACTTAGCATGACTTCTATTGCGTTCAAGGTAAATACCACCTTCACAGTACAAATATCAACCTGAGATAACCATTAGACAGTGCCATGGGATGATCCAGGCTACAAACATTCAGAGTACGCCCGCATGCCCGTCACTTGGCAAGTGCGTCACCTTAATTAACATCAAATATGAGATAGTTTGGGGTTTCGAACCCTCAATTCCAAGTTTGGAAGCGTTACTTACCTCAAATCGGATAATACACTACTCCGCAGTGCCCTTGCCTCTAATTTCGGCCTCCGAGTGCTCCAAATCTACCAACAATCAGATGTATATCATTATAATATGCTAAGGAACTAATCCCAATCGAAATGTATCAAAAATACTCAAAAATCTCGAAATTGGTCAAACCCGACCCTACGGGCCCACGTCCCGAAACTCTGAATTTTTATACAAAATTGTTCTTCATCATCTCACGAGTACATATAAAGAACACTAAATTCGGAGTCCAAATGACCCCTCAAATTCCCATTTTAAAGCCTCTTAATCCCAAGCCCTAATTACCCGATTGCACTGATTTTTCCCTAATTTTCCACCATAAATCCGACCTTTAATCACATATAAACGAGTTTAGAGTCCAAAAACCTTACCTCAATGAAGAACTATCGAATCCCCTCTTCAAAAACCCTCCAAAAGGTTCAAACCCGGATGAAATATTGAGAAAGATGGCTAAAATTCGCGAAGGCACGCTTTTATACTTTCTGCCCAGGGGTTCTGCACCTGCGGATCCCAGGTGCGCACCTGCGGAAAAACCCAAGGACCTCGACTTCCGCACCTGCGATCGACCTCCTGCACCTGCGGCCTCGCAGGTGCGGCAATTAGCTCGCACATGCGGACTCTTCTCACTCAACCAAACTTCCGCACTTGCGGTGCCATGTCCGCTCTTGTGAAACCGCACCTGCGACTCCCCATCCGCAGGTGCGAAAACACCAGTAACAACAACATCAGCATATATCAAAATCATTCCAAACTCCCCGTTAACCACCCGAAACCATCCCGAGCCCCTCGGAACCCCAACCAAACATACCAACGCATCATATATGATCATTAAAACTTAGTCGAGCCTTCGAAACATCAAACACAACATCAAAACCCCAAAAACACATCGAATTTAAGCCTATGAACTTTGAATTTTCTAAATTCCACCAACGGTGCCGAAACTACCCAAAACAACTCCGATTGAACTGAAATTTTGTAGACATATCCAAAACGACATTACGAACCTGTTCCAACTGTCGAAATTCCATTCCGACCCCGATAGTCTATTTTCCACTGCCAACCAGAAATCGCCAAAAACTAACTTTCGCCAATTCAAGCCTAATTCTACACCGGACATCACAAAAATATTCCGAACACACTCCTAAGTCCCAAATCACCTAACAAAGCTATCCGAGCCATAAAATCCGCATTCCAAGGTCGTTTCCCAATAAGTAAACTCTCAGTTGATTTTTCCCATTATAAGGCAATCTTTAAAGTCCACATGACTGAACTCTCACTACAACCATTCGATTTCAAGCCTATCGACTCTAACACATCAATAACAGAATAACCAACCTATGACGAGTCAATAACAACAATTATAATACAGGTTCTACGTAACGACAGACCGAGTCGTTACATTCTCCCCCTCTTAAATAAATGTTCGTCCTCAAACGGGTCTAGAAACATACATACCTGGAGTCTCAAACAAGTGGGGATATCTGCTCCGCATCTCTCGCTCGGTCTCCCAAGTAGCATCCTCCAATGGCTGACCTCTCCACTGCACCTTCACTGAAGCTATCTCCTTTGACCTCAACTTTCTGACCGCGAGCCAAAATAGCCACTGGCTCCACCTCATAAGGCATATCATCCTCGAGCTGAACTGTGCTGAAGTCTAACACATGAGACGGGTCACCAACATATTTTCTGAGCATCGACACATGAAATACTGGATGAACACTCGATAGACTGGGTGGCAAGACAAGTCTATAATCCACCTCTCCAACCTTCTGAATCACCTCGAAAGGACCAATAAACTGCGGACTTAGCTTTCCTCTCTTTCCGAACCTCATAACACCCTTCATGGGTGATACCTTCAGCAGTACCTTATCCCCTTCCATAAAAGACACATCCCGAACCTTCCGGTCTGCATAACTCTTCTGTCTAGACTGCGGCGTGCGAAGGTTCTCCTGAATCAACTTCACCTTCTCCAACGCATCCTGAATCAAATCTGTGCCCAATAACTTAGCCTCACCAGGATCAAACCAACCAACCAGAGATCTACACCTCCTCCCATATAAAGACTCATACGAGGCCATCTGAATACTGGACTGGTAGCTATTATTATATGCAAACTCCGCTAGTGGCAGGAACTAATCCCATGAACCACCAAAATCAATCACACAAGCCCGTAACATGTCCTCCAAAATCTGAATAGTCAGTTCCGACTGCCCGTCGGTCTGCGGGTGAAATGCAGTAATCAACTCTAAATCAGTACCCATGCCCCTCTACACGGCCCTCCAAAATTGAGATGTGAACTGAGTACCTCTGTCAGAAATAATAGAAATCGAAATTCCATGCAATCGGACAATCTCCTTAATGTAAATACCAGCTAACCGCGCTGAAGTATAAGAAGTGCTGACAGGAATGAAGTGAGCGGACTTGGTCAATCTATATATAATGACCCAAATAGCATCAAAACCCTTCGAAGTTTGTGGAAGCCCAACTACAAAGTCCATGGTAATCCGCTCCCACTTCCACTCTGAAATATTTAACTTCTGAAGTAATCCACCTGGTCTCTGGTGCTCATACTTGACCTGCTAGCAGTTGAGACACCGTGATACATACTCAACAATATCTCTCTTCATCCGCCTCCACCGCTGTATCATATCCCGGTACATCTTCGCGGCACCCGGATGAATAGAATACCGCGAAATGTGAGCCTCTGCTAATATCAACTCTCGAATGGCATCCACTTTGGGCACGCAAATACGGCCCTGCATCCTCATAACTCCGTCATCACCAATAGTCACATCCCGGGCATCACCCCAACGAACTCTATCCTGAAGAACTAACAAGTGGCGATCATAATACTGTTGTGCCTTAATCTGATCAAATAAAGAAGACCGGGAAGCCATGCTAGCTACCACCCGCGGAGGGTCTGACAAATCCAATCTCACCAACTGTCCCGCTAAAGCCTGAACATCAAGTGCTAACGGTCGCTCTGCTGCTGATAGGTAAGCTAGGCTCCCCAAACTCTCGGCTCTGCGACTCAAGGTATCGACCACTACATTGGCCTTCCCCGGGTGATACAAAATAGTTAAGTCATAGTCCTTAAAAAGCTCTAACCATCTCCTCTGATGCAAATTCAAGTCCTTCTGCCTGAGCAGATACTGCAAGCTACGATGATCAGTGAAAATCTCACAATGTACCCCATACAAGTAATGCCGCCAAATCTTTAAGGCATGGACGATAGCTAACTCAAGATCGTGTACTGGATAATTCTTCTCGTGCACCTTCAACTGTCTGGACGCGTAGGCAATCACCCTATTGTCCTGCATCAAAACCGCCCCCAATCAAACTCTAGAAGCATCACAATAGACTGTGTAAGAACCCGAACCTCTAGGCAATACCAACACTGGAGATATAGTCAATGCTGACTTGAGCTTCTGAAAGCTCTCCTCGCACTCATCGAACCATTTGAATGGAGCATCCTTCTGGGTCAATCTAGTCAAAAGTGAAGCGATAGAAGAAAATCCCTCCACAAAGCGACTGTAATAACCCGCCAAACCCAGGAAACTCCTAATCTCCATAGCTGAGAATGGTCTGGGCCAACTCTGCACCGCCTCTATCTTCTTCGGGTCAACCTGAATACCCTCACTAGACACCACGTGACCCAAGAAAGCTACCGAACCAAGCCAAAACTCACATTTGGATAACTTTGCATAAAACTTCTCCTCCCTCAATCTCTATAACACAACCCTCAAATGCTGAGCATGCTCCTCCTGGATACGAGAGTACACCAGGATGTCATCAATGAACACAATAACGAATGAATCAAGGTAAGGCTGAAACACGTTGTTCATCAAATGCATGAACGCGGTTGGGGCATTGGTCAGCCTAAAAGACATAACCAGAAACTCATAGTGGCCATATCTGGTCCTAAAAGCAATCTTCGGAATATCAGAATCCAGAATCTTCAGCTGATGGTATCCAGACCTCAAGTCGATCTTGGAGAACACCCTATCTCCCTGAAGCTGATCAAACAAGTCATCAATACAGGGCAAAGGATATCGGTTCTTCATCCTAACCTTGTTCAGCTGCCTATAGTCAATGCACATATGCATGGATCCATCCTTCTTCTTTACGAATAACACTGGTGCACCCCAATGCGACACACTAGGCCGAATGAACCCCTTATCTAGGAGTTCCTGAAGTTGTTCCTTCAACTCTGCTGGGGCCATGCGGTAAGGAGGAATAGAGATAGGCTGGGTATCTGGAAATAAGTCAATACCAAAATCAATGTCCCTGTTAGGTCTGCTGGGAAAACGTTCGAGAACTCACGGACAACATGAACAGAATCAATGGAAGGAGTCTCACTACTAGCATCCCTCACAAAGGCCAGATAAGACTCACACCCCTTCCCAATCATACACTGAGCCTTCAGAAAGGAAATCACCCTGCTAGGCACATTCTCCACCGAACTTCTCCACTCAATCCTCGGCAATCCGAGCATCGCTAAGGTCACGGTCTTGGCATGACAATCGAGAAATGAATGGCATGGAGATAGCCAATCCATGCCCAAAATTACATCAAAGTCAACCATGCTAAGCAATAATAGATCTGCCCGGGTCTCCCAACCCCCAATAGATATAATACAAGACCTCCACCCCTGGCTGCCTGAGCGGGTGGTGTAGAAACTGGTGCTGAAGTTGGAGGCTGGCTCCTGTGCTGAAATGAACTACCAGAAAGGCGAGGACAATACCTCTTGATGTGACCCGGATCCCCACACTCGAAACAGCCCCTCCCATCAAATGACGATGGGGACTGAAGGGAACCCTTGGAACCAGAGTAGCTGCTAGAAGAACCATGTGCTGAGGAACCCTGAACTGATGGTGGCCGGGATGAGCTCTGGGCTGGAAGTGCACTAAATGAGGAACGACCCGGATGAGAGCTACGGGGGCCGTGTCCTGATGAAGCACCACTGTAAGCTGGACGAGCTGGCTGAGGAGGCCTGAATGGTCTGCCTCTACTGTGCTGAGACTGAACTCCTGAGTGATCACCATTATAACTACCAGGACCTCTCTCAACACGCTCCTGGCGGCGCACTGACTCAATCTCCCTGGCTATGTCAACTACCTCCTCAAAAGAAGCACCAGATACCCTCTCCCTGGTCAGAAAAATCCATATATGATAAGAGAGACCATCAACAAATCTCCGAATCCTCTCTCTGTCTGTGGGAACTAGCCAGATGGCATGACGGGCTAACTCAGAGAACCTCATCTCATACTGCATCACGGTCATGTCTCCTTGACGCAACTGCTCAAACTCTCTACGCAGCTCCTCTCTGCGAGACTGTGGTATATACTTCTCCAAAAAGAGAATGGAGAACTGGTGCCATGTAAGGGGCGATGCATCAGTGGATCTACGCCTCTCATAGGCCTCCTACCAAGCAAGTGCAACTCCTGAAAACTAGAATGTAGTGAATGGAACCCCACTGGCCTCTAATATCCCTGCAGTACGTAGTATCCTCTGACACTTTTCCAGGAAGGCCTGGGCATCCTCGCCCTCTGTACCACTAAAAGTCGGAGGCTGGAGTCTGCTGAACCTCTCCAACCTACGATGCTCATCATCAGCTAAAGATGGGACCACATAATACTATACCAGAGCAATCTGCTGCACCGCAGCTGCCCCAGGTGTCTGAAGTCCCTGGGTGACCTGCTCAGGTGTCTGGGCAGCTGGATTCTGGATGCCTCCCCCGGCCTGAGAAGTAGTAGCATTAGTGGACATAGCGACGACCTGTGCCAAGCTGGTGCACACCGTCAAAATCTGGGCTAGGGTCTCCTGAAGACCCGAAATCACTATGGGAAATTCTGGTGCCTGAGTCTGCCCCGCTGGAATCTCAGTTGCGGGGATTTTCTCCTGGGCAATGAGAGGGTCCACAGGTGCTGCACCGACTACTGTGCGGGTTGCACCCCTCCCTCTGCCACGGCCTCGACCTCGGGCTGGTCCTGCTGGTGTTTGGTCATCACTATGGGTAGCACGATTCCTCACAATCTGTGAGAGAATGAAAACAACAGAAGTTTAGTTTCAGAGTTCAATAGAGTCGCACGACAGAATTCAAAGATGTGGGACTTTACTAAGGGTTCTGTACCCTCTCGAAGATAAGTACAGACGTCTTCGTACCGATCCGCAAGACTCTACTAAACCTGCTCATGACTGGTGAGACACATTTAACCTAGGGCTCTGATACCTACTTGTCACGACCCAATTCCGGAGTCGTGATGGCGCCTGTCATAAAACCAAGCAAGCCACCCATTTAACCCAAGATAAATGTAATTTCCAATAAAATATCCTTCTTAACAAGTCTGTGGATAACAATAATAATAAATCAGAATTTGGAACAATTTTATAAAAATTAAAACCAAAACCCTACAAACCCCGGATCCAGTGTCACACAGTCATGAGTTGCTAGTACTTAATACAACCAAAAAGAAATGACCAACATAGTCTGAAAAATAAATATGACAGGTAGAAAAGGAAGAGAAGACGAGATCACAGTCGCCAGCTGCTACCTCGTCAACTCTGATGAAACTGCTGCTACTCACTGATCAGAGCTGAATCCCGATGTACCTGGATCTGCACACAAGGTGCAGGGGGTAACGTGAGTACACCAACTCAGTAGTAACAAAACCAAACTACGGGATGAGAGGTAGTGACAGACTAAACCTCCGATAATTCGAACAACAATATATAACTTGGACATGACAGTAATATATATCGGAAAATAAACAAGATGCATCAGTTTGTGACTGTAGCCCTACATACTAGCATGAGTTCATATAGAATCAAGAATGATGTGTACTCAGTAATCCAACTCTCATAAGGTGGTCCACTCAGTACTAGAATACGGCCTTCCGGCCCCGGGAAAGTCCATCCCAGATATTACATAAACACGAGTGACACAATCACCTAGTACTGAGGAAAAAGGCCGATCCATCCCCACAGAGAAGATCCATCTCCAGAACATAAGACTCGGACAAGATCCATGTCCAGGGAAGATCCATCCCTCACATAACATCAGCTTTGGACAAGATCCATTCCCAGGGAAGATGCATCTCTCAATATCTAAGCGCTTACTGGGGGTGTAAAGACTCCGGAGGGGCTCCTATCAGCCCAAGCGCTGTATCAAGCCAACGAAGGCATGATTCTAGGGTCGCTGCGGTGTGCAGTCCGACCTCATAACTGTCTCAAAACCAGGCTTCAAGCCTCACTAAGTCAGTACCTTCCAGTCTTACTCATAATCCTCTAACATATGAAAATCAGCCCAAACCAATGATAATACAAAATAAACTAGCAACTTACGAGATTGAGGCATGAAACATATACTATAGCAGGACTGAGTACATGAAATCAATAATCATGAATAGAGACAGCAATAATCGACCGTTCCGGTCTGAACATATTGGCATGAAGCCTTAACATTTATACTTAGCATGATTTCTATTGCGTTCAAGGTAAATACCACCTTCACAGTACAAATATCAACCTGAGATAACCATTAGACAGTGCCATGGGATGAGCCAGGCTACAAACATTCGGAGTACGCCCGCATGCCCGTCACTTGGCAAGTGCGTCACCTTAATTAACATCAAATATGAGATAGTTTAGGGTTTCGAACCCTCAGTTCCAAGTTTGGAAGCGTTACTTACCTCAAACCGGATAATACACTACTCCGCAGTGCCCTTGCCTCTAATTTCAGCATCCGAGTGCTCCAAATCTACCAACAATCAGATGTATATCATTATAATATGCTAAGGAACTAATCCCAATTAAAATGTATCAAAAATACTCAAAAATCCCAAAATTGGTCAAACCCGACGCTCCAGGACCACGTCCCGAAACTATGAAATTTTTATACAAAATTATTCTTCATCATCTCACGAGTACATATAAAGAACACTAAATTCGGAGTCCAAATGACCCCTCAAATTCCCATTTTAAAGCCTCTTAATCCCAAGCCCTAATTACCCGATTGCACTGATTTTTCCCTAATTTTCCACCATAAATCCGATCTTTAATAACATATAAACGAGTTTAGAGTCCAAAAACCTTACCTCAATGAAGAACTATCGAATCCCCTCTTCAAAAACCCTCCAAAAGCTTCAAACCCAGATGAAATATTGAGAAAGATGACTAAAATTCGCGAAGGCACGCTTTTATACTTTCTGCCCAGGGGTTCCGCACCTGCGACCACTTACTCGCACCTGCGGAACCGCACCTGCGGAAAAACCCAAGGATCTCGACTTCCACACCTGCGATCGACCTCCCGCACCTGCGATCGACCTCCCGCACCTGCGGCCTCGCAAGTACGACAATTAACTCACACCTGCGGACTCTTATCACTCAGCCAAACTTCCGCACCTGCGGCTCCCCATCCGCATGTGCGAAAACACCAGTAACAACAACATCAGCAAATATCAAAATCATTTCAAACTCCCCGTTAACCACCCGAAACCATCCCGAGCCCCTCGGGACCACAACCAAACTTACCAACGCATCATATATGATCATTCAAACTTAGTTGAGACTTCGAAACATCAAACACAACATCAAAACCCCACAAACACATCGAATTCAAGCCTATGAATTTTGAATTTTCTAAATTCCACCAACGGTGCCGAAACTACCAAAAACAACTCCGATTGACCTGAAATTTTGCTGACATATCCAAAACGACATTATGAACATGTTCTAACTGTCGGAATTCTATTCCGACCCCGATAGCCTATTTTCCGCTGCCAAACGAAAATCGACAAAAACTAACTTTCATCAATTCAAGCCTAATTCTACACCGGACATCACAATAATATTCCAAACACACTCCTAAGTCCCAAATCACCTAACGAAGCTATCCGAGCCATAAAATCCGCATTTCGAGGTCGTTTCCCAATAAGTCAACTCTCAGTTGACTTTTCCCATTATAAGTCTATCTTAAAGGCTACATGGCTGAACTCTCACTACAACCATTCGATTTCAAGCCTATCGGCTCTAACACATCAATAACAGAATAACCAACTTATGACGAGTCAATAACAACAATTATAATGCAGGTTCTACGTAACGACGGATCGGGTCGTTACAATTTATTATTTAAATTTAGTTAAAATATGAAAATTAAATTATTAAATAATACTCAAAAATATTGTTGCTAGATTTAAATGATGCAAGATTTTCGAGTAAGAGGATAATAGTATAAAAAATATTTATTGATGATTATTAATAAGGTAATAAGTAAGACATTAAGTCAATTTATAAGCTAATTTAAGATCACATTACGATATATTTTATATTAAGTAATAAATAGTGCAATAACTATAAGCAAAGAACAAATAAAATCTATCTAGAAATGTAGAAAGGCAAAAGTTATTTGAATTTGAGATGAAAAATAAAGTGGTAGTAAAAATTTTGCTAAAATAATATGATTTAATATTCTCAAACAAGACAGATCACAACGTTATATGTTGGGTATTTTTTAATACTGACCATAAAAAAATACAAGTGACAAAATCAAGATATTGGGTTACTACGGTATTGAAAAAGAAAATCTGTTATCCATTATGATATTTAAAAAATGGTTTAATGTCCTGCTTCTTAATTAATATCCAATAGTTATTTATAATTTCTATCTAGAAGATTTAATTTTAAAACTATTTGCACATAATTCAAATAATCCAAATCACAATTGCACATGGTTAATGTCCGCGCATCGTGCGGGTACTAATACTAGTTTAATTATATAAAAATTTACTTATTTTTCTTTTGAAGAAATAAAATTTTCATTAATGGGACCTAACACAATCACTTTTGTATTTTAAAACTTTCTATATGCTTGTACTTAGCGGATACCATAATGACTAATTGAAAAAAGTTAATCAGATGGGAGTTTGTAATACCGAAGAAATGCCATATATTTAGACTAGAACTAGAACAAGATCAATTAAAGAAGCAAAGGTCTTTGACAGATCTTTTATACATATCTCATGATATAATAAGATAATAAGGAGTTTATCAAAAAACGCCTTTTAACTTGCGAATCCACTAGTCTTCAGCGACAACACTTGGTGCAGACTGGGGGCATCACCTCTATGTTGCAGTCACAGCAGGCTTTTTGGCATGTGCTCGTGCATGCTGCAAATACAAAACAAAAATAAAATTAAAAGCAAAAATGACAATGTCAAATAGTAAATTTGGCACCCCAAAAAAATTTGCAAATTCGGCANTAAATGCATGACGGGCCAAGGTAATGAATCTGGTCTCATACTGAGTGACGATCATGTATGCAAAACCTTAACATATATAACACATATTTAACTTTTATATACTGAAAATAATAAAATTTATTAACTTGTAGCAGGTCTTATTTTTTGGATTACTAATCCCACTCATTAGTAACTTTTAATTATTTTTAAGTAAAATAGCTTCAAAATTCATTTTGAACTATAGAGAATGAATTTGTGACGTAAATCAAACTAAGTCAAGAATATTTGTCATTAGGGACATGTTACGTGAAAGTTAATGGTAAAACATCTGTTGGCTGCAAAGTTAAAAGAGATTGGGAGATAAAATTGTTACTCAATTCGTTTCATTTTAGACTATAACGTATGACAGGATGCTAAATTTAAAAAGAAAAATGACTTTTCGCGCATACCAAAAGTATTTTAAGAAATTTTGATCTTGAAACATGTCTGACATTTCTATGATTATACAAAAATATTATTAAAGAAAAAATAGGAATTTAAAGTTAATATTTTTTTAAATATAAAAAGATTTATTTTCTTAAAAAATCGATTTAAAAAGAAAGAGTGCTATATAAAATGGAAAAGGAAATAGAATTGTACGGAAGATAATAACATCCAATGCTCGTCCATGCTGCAGACGGCTGACGACAAGCGGCTTTGTGGAATTAGCTTCAGCTTCAACCTCCACACAAGTTATAGAGGCCAACAGAACAAGAATAGAGGCGATAACTAAGAACTTTGCCATGGTTTCACCAATCTAAAAATGAAAACAACCAGGAAATTGCAGTTTATAGTATTGGAGATATTTAGTTTAATATGACCAGGCTGCTTTTTATATAGAAATGCTGGTGCTCTAGAAAGTAGTAAAAGAAAGGGCTCAAGATTGAGTGAATCTCAGACGAATTTTGTAGATATACATAAGGAATAAAATTAAAAAATTCAGTTCATTCACACAAGGTAAGTTAGTAAATGCTGCAAACTAGAGCTAGATATGACCAAAATAAACTTTCATTAATCATATTTCATCAATCTCTTCTTGAATAATTTTCATACCACGCAATTAGTTGACCATTCTATATTAAAAGAAAGTTGACCAATATTAATATGTAGATAAATAGACATAAGACATAGAATACAAGAATTCAATTCATTCATCCAAGATAAGTTAATGAATGTTGCAAATTAGAGCAAAATATGACTCCAAATAAACTTTCAGTAATTGCATATCATCTTTCTCTTCTTGGATAGAATTCATACCAAGCAACTAATTGACCATTCTTTCGGGCAAAACAATTAACCAATCTTTCGTGCAAGAAAATGACCAATATTAATATGTAAATAGATATAAGAAATATAAGCAGCCTTCAGGAGCATGATTCGACCAAATAACCTTCGCTTAATTAACTATATATATATATATATA